>SNQJ01S0160596.1:0-16211 GCA_010110895.2 Picea sitchensis
TTATTTTGCATCTCTTGAAATGAGCGAGTTCTCTCTAGAAAAAGGAATTAAATTGAAGTATTCTGCCAGCTATTACCCCTAGGGAAATGGATTGGCAGAATCAACAAATAAGAATCTGATTAAAATCATCAAGAGAACGGTATCTGAAAATCACAAAAACTGGAATAACTCACTATTAAATGCAATCTGGGATGATAGGGTAACACCAAAGAATGTTGTAGGTAACTCCCCCTTCTTTCTCGTTTATGGCAGAGAAGAAATTCTGCCACCACATATTCTTCTTCCCTCACTACATCTATCACAAAAAATACAAGAAGAAGACTGTCCCCCTTTGGAGAACTGAATTAACACTTTAATGAAACTAGAAGAGGTAAGAGCCCAAGATAAATGTAAGTTAGATCGGCATCAACTACTGGTTAAAAGATGGTTTGATTCTAACTCTGCCTCTGATAGGAAATTTGAAGTAGGTGACCTTGTCTTGAAATGGGACAAACCGCATGAAGGAAAGGGAGAGCACACAAAGTTTCAGAACTTATGGCTTGGACCGTTTTTAATTGCTGAGAAATTGGGTCCCATCTCTTTCCGGTTACATAATCTAGAGGGACAGCTAGACACCTATCCGGTGAATGGCCAATCTCTAAAAAGATATTTTGCTTGATGACAACCCTGTGTATACTGTGTAAATATTTTTCTTTTGTTTTCTTTTCTTTTGTTGTTTTGGTTTTGATTTTTGTAAATATCAGTTTTTTCTTTTTGGAAATACACATACCTGCATTTTGAACTGTTTAGACAAAGAAAACAGAAAATTTGTTCACTGAAATGACTGCTGAAAATTTGTCTAAACATCAATTATAATACTTCTGAAATTTACTGCCATGTTGAGAAAAGACTGTTGTTTGAAAGAAGTTTACTAATTTCAGTCTGTGAGTGAAGCCTGCCACGATCATCCATTATCTTCTTACGCCATCCCTGTTCCTTAAGGGAACAAATCAGAAGATGTATCCCTGCCTTAGAAGGTCGATTTTGTAAACAAACCATCTCTAAATCTTAATGAAGGACAGTTTTAAAATATTCTTTCAAGGTCTGTAAAAATATGTCTAAAATATCATAATTTTCAGCGTCACCCTGCTCAATTATATATCTTTATAAAAAAATAAAAAAAATCATAAAAGAGCTATGGGAAGTGCTTGTAAACCCGTCGGGATACTGAACAGGTATGTTGGAAGTGAGTAAATGCATGCATGATGCCAAGACAACTTCGTCGGGGTACTGAATAGGCCCGCTGGCAGTGAAGCAATATCGGGTATATGAAAATTCGTAAGTATCAAATCTTTTGACCTTAAAATGTCCTTTATTCTGATCTGGAACTTCTTGGCAGGATACGGATATCAAAGTGGGTTAAATGGAAACCCTGTCGACGCTATGAACGCTTTCTGGAAGCAGTGGCTCTGTCAACAGTATTGGAGATTTTATCTTTAATATCGTGGCTCGCTTGTCTTAAGACTGTTATCAGTTTTCATCCTTTAAACATTGCTGGAATATTTGATTAATGATGATGTTTAAACAATTTTCTAGTTTTTTTTGAGTTAGAATTATTCCCATTATCATGATCTGGATTTGTTCTTTTGGCAGAGATAAATGCTTCTACCAGTGTGTCGCCATTGTTGGCAGCCATTTTGTATTTTTATCCTATCCTTATAAGCTACCTACACAAGTGTTTTGGAACCCTTGATTCTCATCGCAATCTTTTTAATAAAACAACGCTATTATTTTGCGCATTTGCACAGCTGCCTTTTGTTCTTGTTTTCACAACTGCAAGCGTGAAAACCTTGAGTTAGAAGTCATGTCGATGGCATTAAAATTGTCACTGGATTATTATAGTTACTCTTGTTTATGTGGTCATCTCACTTCTAACTCAATGACAGTCGCACAGTTGGCAAGACACCAAAACCTTTACTCACTTGGCATTTTTTTGTTGTTAAGATGACTTCATTTTTATGAGATTGTGATGGTATTCTAATGATTGTGATTGAATCCTTGATACAATGGTGGTTTGATGTTTTATTTTTTTTGATCAAATTCCTTGGTGCAATGGTTTGTTGAGAACGCATTAACATTATGATTAGACCTATTGGTGCAATGGTTTCATACAATGCTTAAGTTTTATGGTCAAATCTTTGGTGCTAAATTCGAAATATTGCTTTGTTTTAAATCATACAAACACTATTTCTTGTGCAAATATTTGGGTCGATTTATCATGGTTTTCAATAGTTGTTTGATTGGCATTGTTTTTAACACACACCAATAGTGATTTGAGTCTCCATAGCATCGTCGATTGTACATTCAATATGAATGTTTTGCATGGGTTTGTTTCGTTCCACCACCCTCGCACACTTAGGCATTAATGCCTGCCTTGTATCTCGGGTTACCTCTGTTGGCTTTGGGGAAATTTATGAGCTTTCGGTCCTGCGTATACCCTGTCCAAACCCTTGTCCCTTTACCCGGCTCACTGTGTGCTCTCTCCTATGGCACCTGTGGTGTGCATAGAACCTCATGGCATCCAAACACTCCTGCTATTTGACAATGCTCGTGAAGACCTGAAGAATAGTGGCTGACTATTTTTTATCTAAAAATTTGAGGGTTTCAACCTTACGGTCGCCCAACAGTTTTCCCTCACATTCGACGGATGCAGGGATAAGGTCGGGGATATCCAACTCGAGCTAAATGAGGAATTCATCAGCTCAACTGTAGGCTTACCAACTAAAGGACAGAGGTGGTTTAAGAATTCAAAAGTGGACGAGGTGCCATGGCCACTCCTATTCACATTGAGGAAGATTGTTAGTTGTGATAGAGGTATGCCTATCACTTCCCTTAAGACCAAGTGGCATGATCTATTAGCAATTGTTAAGAAATTCATGACTTGCGAAGGTCGTTATGGTTTGGTGTTTCTTTATCATCTCAGGTTGCTTATGAATTTTATAGACTACCCTCTGAATATGCCTCACTACCTCCTACGCAGCCTATATAAAATGTCCAAATGATTTAAGCGTGAGAAGGCTGATAGCAGCCTTTTCCATCATTGCTTGATCAAAATCATTATTGTCCATCATTTGAATCTTAGTGGTGACTATTGGCAAGCCTTCTTATCAAGGAATGGCTTTGCCACTCTTGAGTGTGGCCAAGTGGACAAGGTTGTGGTCACTGAAGCCCTAGTTGGGCCTGCCGTGCCATCTTATACCCTTCTACCCCCTGCCAAACCCTCTGAGATTGAACGCTTTTTGGCCGAGGAATACCCTTACTCTCATGGCCTCTACTCTATGGAACCCTATGACTATGTTTCCAACCTACCACCGTGCCTCAAGGATGAACCTAACTTCCCAGGAATGAAGCTTCATTGTGGAACCCATGGTAACTTGAAAGAACCCTCACCTGTAATGCCAAGGCCCGATCAACCATTGTGTACTCAATGCAATTCGTGTATTGAACGTTACTACACGGATGTTCCTCTATTGCAATTTAAAATTAAATAATTGGAGGAACGGGTTACTGTGTTGTCAAAGGAAAACGACAGGCTACAAGCCAATGAGAAGAAGAAAAAGACTACGGGTTCAATTGTCTTCAGGAATGTTGAGGCAGCTACTGCCTTTGTCAACTCAAATTTATCCTGACCGAATCATTTTTCTACAGCCCAGGTATGTATTTCAACATTGATTTTTGAATTATTTGGTTCGCCGATTGTGTTTGCTCCAAATTAGTTATGTTTCTTTGAATAGATTCAAAACGATTCTGTTATTTTCAAACTACCAAGAATGATTTCGTTTTGAATCATGTACAAAAGATTTGTTTGCTAAAATCGAATATAGCTATGTTTGATACGATTTTATTGCTCTTGAATTAGTATAACGATTGTGTCGGCCCTGAGTTAGTTTGATTTATTTTTGTTTGGTTTGATTCAGAAACGATGTTGCACGCCTTGAATTAGCATAGTCGTTTGTGTATGCGGTGGATTAGTATCAAAGATTGGTTTGATATAGTTCTGTTAGTTTTTTTTTGATTCAACAACGATTTTGTTAAGTTCTGAGTTGACATAAACTATTGCGTTTGTGTTAAGTGAGTACAAAAGATTTGTTTGATCGATTATAGTCTGTTTTGATTGAAATTGATTCAAAAAAATGATTTCGTTGGTTTTGAATTGTCAAAACGATTCTGTCTGTTTCAAATTGGCATAAAATATTTGGTTACTTCTAGCGTCAATGATTTGCTTTGCTTTAAATTAGTAATTAAGGATTTGTTTAATAGGTTGAATGTATTTCTGTTATCATTTGGATTGATTTAAAATGATTATGTTTGTAAATATGACCAGCTACAGAATCGTGAGATTCTGTAGCTAGTCATAAAAATTAGATTTTTGTTAATTTTACAAATAAAACGTTATCTAAACTTGTTTATTCTTGTCCACCTACAGGTACATACAAATTTCAATGGAAAATTGGACATGCTGTGGCAGTTTAGAACATGATTTTTGTGATATAGTTTTTTTTAAGTTGTTAGTCATAGGCAGAAATAGAGACTTGGTAGATTGTTCCCAGATTTTTTTGTAAACAGTTTTTTATAATTCCCACAGGGATGTTTTACCCTGTGGCCTTTATATACTCATTAATTTTTGTAATGAACCCATCACTGTTGGGAGAACAAAGACTATGGATTTATGATGATACAGACTCGAATGGAAGTGGATCTTTTGTAACAACTTTAGATTTCAATTTATCATACTTTCGTTCAAGTGTTGTGCATTTTAATTTGTGATCAAGTCATTGACTACTTTAGATATCAAGACTTGTTACAGGTTGATGCGTTGTGATTTAAATTTTGTCCATATCTTATGTATCTCATTTTACACACAACAATTACTCTTCTTTCATTTAATTAACAGAAGGTTTATCTTC
Source organism: Picea sitchensis (assembly GCA_010110895.2). NCBI lineage: Eukaryota > Viridiplantae > Streptophyta > Pinopsida > Pinales > Pinaceae > Picea > Picea sitchensis. Next base: position 4,947 of record SNQJ01S0160596.1, read on the forward strand.
TTAATTAAATGAAAGATTATATGCAAATCTTCGCACTGGGATTTATCTAAATGTGATGATCTGTAAATTATAAGATTGTTGTTGTTTTTATGTCTTGTTTGTTCTGTCATTTGTATTCAAAAGAGCATTGTTGCTTCCTGTTTACAAGAATCTTGTGAAAAATCTGGTGCGGATTTCTCCCATCAAACAACTGAATCGGATACTGTGCACGGGGAAAATTGGAAAGAGTTACTACATGTTAGTCTGTTAGTGTTATTTAATTAGTTTAGTTAATATATAAATTTCTTGTAATATGAACGCCTCTCACTGTTCATCTCTATAGTTCAGATTCAGAGTTAGGATTGTTATGTTATTGTTATGCTTAGATAGCTGTCATTTTATTTATGTCTCATAAAAATTATAAAATCCAAAAATAATAGCTTTGTTGTCATAGGACAGTTCACAAATGATTTTTGCAGGTTTTTGATTTAAAATCTGTAATTTGTAAATACTGTATATATAATCAAGATTTAATTCTGTTGATAGCTGAACATTTAAATAAGTAGAATGAATGTTTTGCAATATTAGCTAGTGAATTGTATATATATATTAGAATTGTATATAGTTTGTTGTAGTTAGTTTTGTCACTTAGATTAGTTTCTTTAGTTTAGTTTTTCTTTCACTTTCCTAGGACTTAGATCGACCAACGGAGCCGCTAAACCCATCGTAGTGGATCATCCCAAATGGATTGGGTTATTTAGACAACCCCGGACCGGATTCACCCCTCCAGTTGATGAGCATTCAATTTCACCCATCAACACAAATCTCTTAACCTTCTTGATCAGTGCCGACATCCAAACCATAAGAGGTCTATATCTGATCTCAAACTGGGTATTTGCTAACCTATCTAGCCACTCATATAAATCTTGATGAATTCCTCCAAAGAATATCTCATGTATATCGGTGAAGATATATCTTCCTAACCAATCCTCTGTACTCAGATTAGGGTTCTTAATTTGGGCTTCAACGAAGTCCTTTTCTTGATCCTATATCCACTTATAAATCTTTGTCTTCGATGGGAACCACCTTGACATTTTCTCAAGAATATTATTATCCCGACAACAGAACCATTTGTTGGCACAGGGGCAGACCCAGGGTTCGGCTCCAAGAGAGCACCAACAAGCCCTAGCTACTGGCCCTTTCGGAAACACCTGCGAGGAAGATGCAGTCTCACCCGAAGAAGCTATGAGGGGGTTGTAAGACATATATGTCTACAAACAAAGGGAATATCAAGTGGATCTAACAAAACAACAACACAACCATCATATATGAAGTACCTTCTTAGATCTACTCCACATAGCTATAGATCTGATCTAACACAACAATGCAATAACAATATAACAATGACAAAGATCAAAGCATCAATAACACATACAACAAAAGACATACATGGTTCACCCTCTCTCTAGGGCTACATCCATAGAACTGTGCTTATGATATATTAAGATAAATCATATAGTTCTTGTCCGTGCTCTCAGCCAACGGATCTTCTTTCTTCTTCTCTCTTTCTCTCTTCTTCATGTGCACCCAGCTACAAGAATTGACCTTCACACCCAGCTGAATATCTTACAATACTAGAAGGCTCTCACACTTAGCGCTTCTCTTTCACAGTACAATAATCATTCATAACAACAATACAACTAGATCGACAACAATATCGTACCAACCCGACCCAGGTCCTCTTGACCTTTATTTATACATTACAATAGCTCATCGATAGCCTTAGGTCAAAACCTTGGTGTCAAAACCCTAGATACCAAAACCCTAGGTCAACTTGACCAATTTTTTCTGGGCCTCGCCAGCCTGTCTTTCCTTCCTTCTCGCGTGGTGCTCCAAATCATCCAACAGTGGATTTTTTCGCTTGTTGAGTTGTCCATGATCCTTCTTCCTTGTTGATCTGTCATCCTTGATCTCCTCATTCAACGACTTTATTTTCCTTTCTTCGCTTCATATTTCCTTCTCTTTTACTCACTTCGACCCAGTAACATTCACTGTGTCTTCCGTGTAGTTCACTTTTCACCTTTTCTTCCTTGATCTTCGCTTGCTCCCATAACCAAGGGCCAAAAACACCTACAATACCAGAAGTAAAAAAAAAACTTCAATATTGAATTATCCTTCTACTTTTGAGCCTGCCAAGAAACCTTCATCTGTCTATAATTCCACCCCCACTATCACATATTATTCATCTCCCTCTAATTTAACTAATCTAGAATGTGATTTTGTGGAAGAGATGATGAATACTACAGATAATAATTCTTTGTTTGAATTATTAAAGCTACCACAAATTCAAGGGAGTTTCATTAACGCTCTTTAAGGACCATCCTCAGGTAAAGGAAAAGATACTACCATGGAGGGAAATGAAGATAATGGTAAATCTATTTAGAGTATAGATTCTGATAATAAAGTTGCTATGAAACATTTTTCCATTATTTCTTATTTGATCAGTGAGAAGTCAAAGTCTATCACTCCTCCTTTCCTCCTAACATTTGAAACCTTTAAGATAAATGTGCACAATTGAATGGTTGATTTAGGTGCTTCATCGAATGTTATTCCCTATATTTTGTGCCATAAGTTGAATCTAAAATGAGTGGCATTCAAATTGTGTAATTAGATAGATCAATTGTCAAGGTCATAGGAGAGCTCAAGAACATCTTGATCGAATTGGCTTCCAACCCTAAATTTAATCAATTTATTGATATCATTGTAGTGGATATTCCATAACCATATGTCCTACTATTTATTAGATATTGGTATTAGAACTTAAATGGTTATTTTTCTATTGACCGGTCTGATCTTTGGTTTCCTTACAATGGAGAGAGGAATAATATTAAAGTGGATCGTGAAAGATACATGAAGCACAATATCATAGATATAAATGACCCTAATGAACCAATAGTGTTCAACAATTAGATTTTAGGGAATTATTTCTTAGATACTTTCTTTGGAGACTTTACTGTTGATATATATCCACTTTCATAATCAAACAAGCAATCTGGAATCCTTCATTGCACACAAATTGTCGATATTAACTGTAACATAGTAGATATACTAATTTATATTTAAATAATAACATTTGGACTTTATATTTTGATGGAATCAATTCTAATGAGGGTTTAGGTGTTGTTTGTATCCTCAAAGACCCTAAAGGTACCAAAATCATTGATATCTTGTAGACATGAATTTGAATGTACCAATAACACTGTTGAATACGAAGCCCTAATTGAGGGATTAAGAAAGGAAGTTGACATGCAGGTAAGACTATTGAAGGTTTTTGGTGAATCTGAAATAGTCATAATAAAGTTACGTAATTCAATCCATTGTATTTCAAGTCATTTGAAATGTTACCAATAAGAGGCATGGGATTTAGTAAGGCATTTTGATGCTTTTAAAATTAATCATATTCCTTAGTCTCTTAATTTTGATGCTGATCTCTTGGCTAATGTATCTTCTAGGTTAATTCCATTAGAAGGATTCATGTCTAATAATTTTTCTATAGAATTTTTATACGTTCCCTCAGTACCAAAAAATATACCAAATTGAAGGGTGTTTGATGATGATCAACAAATCATCAATTTCCTAGCCATGAAAGACACCTTTAAGGATTATGCCATATATTGTTAGGATATTTTGACACTTAGGAGTTAGTTAATATCAACTTGGTCTAATGTGTTGTTAGGTAAAATTGTGTTTCTTTAGTATGAATTTGTAGTTAGGTAATACTATGGTCATGATATGTTCCCGACATAGAGTGATATGATAGATCATATTCTCCTTGATCCTAACTACTACATTGATTCATGGATTAGAACCCGATTGGTCCATGATCTCTATTTAAAGAAAATGGAGTTCCATTTTCCTATGATCAATTGTGAGAAACTCTCTTATAAATCTCTTTGTAATATGTTTCTTTTTCATTAATAAATTGCTCAGAGTGGCCATGTTGGCTTGGGCCGTGGATGTTTCCCCGTAGGGGTTTTACCATGTCAAAACATCAGTATGTTGATATTTGATTTGGTTGTGTGATTGGTTACTAAAAGTGTTCATCCTCTGTTGGAATACATGTTTCGTTGAAAATGGTATCAGAGTGCATTTGAACACCCACTCCCATTGTAGATCGAGATTGTGAAGTCATGTTGTTTCATCTGTGGTTTCTTCCAATTCCATAGATTTTTAAGCTAAGGGGACTATTCCATTTCATACAGACTGCTCGTTTCAGTTAGGAATTCTTCTCGGTTCACTAAAAATTGTTTCCATTTGCCCAAGACATGACCATTTCAGTCATATCCAGAGGTATAAAGCCCAAATACACCCTTTTTAATTTTTTGCAAACATGTGTTTCCTCCTTGGAGGTCACAGGTTCAAATCCAAAGGAAGTTAGGGTATGTATACCTATGTATACGTTAGTAGACAAATCATTGTGTGGAGGGGGTCCCACAAACAAGGGGGTCTCATACACCAATTTGGTTTCTAGCTTGGTCGTGACCTTAAAAATAAATTATTATTATTATTATTTTCATTTTTTGTTTGTTATTTTTGGGTTTCTACTCTTTTCCATATGCTTATGCTCTTTGCCTTGAGCTCTATGTGACCTCAACGAATCAGAAAACGAGCGAAAGAGTTTTCCTATCTAAGTATGATCTTTGTCGTGTGCTATGTGTGATCTCGGTAAATCAGAAACAGAGGGAAAACTTATATTTTCTGGATAAGCTAACCAAGATCTAACCCTTGTTTCCATCAAGAAGCGAATTTTTTTTTCTATGTGAAAATATATTTTTATGAGCACGCTCTTCAAGGCCAACTTCCACAATAACAACAACAATCATCCTTCTAAACAATATAATATGTTTTTCACTAGCTCACTTGGTTAAAAATTGTTTTATTAAGAAAGGGGCCTTGAGTTCAAGTCTCTTCTTTTGTTACTTTTTAAAAAAATGTTCATGTCTCCATTGTAAAGTGTATTTCACTTAAATTATAAAAGTGAATCACTATAAGTATCTTTAATATTTTATTTTAAGTTATTTATATTGCTTGCAACTTTCATTTATAAAGTAACTTCATTGTAAAAGTGATCCTCACKTATTCATTAAAAGTGGGTCACTTCATAAGCAACTTATTTGTAAAAGTGAGGCTATTAGAAGGAGTACTATCACAACATGGGACAAATTTGACTTGCCACATGTCTCTTTGGTTATCGTTTATGTCATTTTTCAAAAGGGCATAACTTTCATATCCGAAGTTTGTTTTCAGTGTCGTTTTTTTTAAACGACCTATTTTTACAACAACATTCCATCTAGACTATCTGTTTCATATTTTGAATCCATATTCTCTGCATATTTAATATGGATTCTCCCAATGATATTTTTCTTACCAATACCAACTACTTCTCATGGAAATCCCATATGGAGGATGTATTGATAAGTAAAGGATTTTACTGAATTACCTTAGAAAAATAACAAGAACCCACTGATGATGACAAGTATGCCAAATGGGTTAATAGGAATGATGAAACATGGGGACTAATCATAATGTCCATCTCTCCTTATTTAAGGTTTCACCTTCAAGGACTTGATGCCCCCAATAAATATTGGGAAAATCTTGCAGTTGTGTTTGGTAAACACAATATTATTTGATCCCACTAGTTGGAAAATCAGTTAATGAATTTAAGTCCAAATGATTTTCCTCGCATTGAAGATTACTAGTCTAAGTTCAAAACACTTATAATTTTTTGATTAGAATGTAAACTATATCTGAAGGAGGATTGATGCATATATGTTATTTTTTCTAACCTAGGTAGTGCATATTCTATTTTTGTATCTACCTTTTATGCCACTAGAGAATATCTAAAGAGTTATTATAAACAACCCTCTATGAGTCCTTTTGTGATTCTCTAATTTAAGAGAAAGATAAGCTTGTGCAACTTGTATTGATCAACACTGCAGGTACATCCAACAAATCCTTAGTGGTCCAATAGAAATAAAAATCCAATAATCCCAAGAAGCAACATCCTTGCCAAAACAACATGCAAAAAAAGGGTCCCAAACCCTCACATCCAACTTCTTCTCCTAATGGTGTCAAAGGAGAAAAATCTAAAAATAAGAAGACTGACATGCATTGCAACTTTTGTGGGAAAGATGGTCATGAGGAGTCCAAATTTTTTAAGATGGTAGCTTTAGATGCAGGGATAAAGAAGCACAACATTAGTATTGATTCTACTTCTTCTACTTATTCTTCCCATGGGCATGCACTTTGTGCTTCTGTTTTCTCCTTCAATGCAACTTCTACTTATTCTTCTTATGAGTCACTTATTGATTCTAGAGCATATTATAATATGGCTAAGGATAAATCCATATTTTATGCTCTTAATGAATGTAACACGAAGAAAATATTTTCTGGTGATGATAGATCTCTTAGTGTTGTAAGATATAGAATAGTTTAGGAAGAAAATAGTCATTTCAATGATGTATTATGTGTTCCAAGTCTTTCCTGCAACCTTCTATCAGTATATCAAATCACTCATTCAGGTGAAGATAAACCATAGAGTTTTCACCTCACCAAGTTGTAATCAAGGATCTAAAAGATCCTAAGCATGTTCTTGCAACTCGAATGGCTGATGATATTACCAAGTTGTACAAGTTTGACAACTTTGGGTCATCATCATTTCCATCATTTTTTGTTTCTCATAGTGATGACTTGAGAAAACTTTGGCATGAGCAGTTTGGTCATATAAAATACTTCTCATTGTAACAATTATGTCATCAACAGATGGTGACTGGTCTTCCTCTTGTTTCTTGAAGAGATGGTGTTTTTGCTCGTTGTGTTCTCTAGAAACATCATCGAGATGTTTTTGATAAACATGCCTCTTGGAACACCTCAACTCATTTTCATATTGTTCACGGTGACTTGTGCGATCTGATTTATGCTCCCTATTGTTTTGGGTGCAAGTATTTCTTAACTTTCATTGACGAATTTTCCAAATGCACTTGGGTTTACTTCTTAAAACTTAAGAGCATATTTTTTGACAAGTGTTTGGCCTACAAGGCCCTTGTAGAAAAACCATCTAGTCATCAACTTCAAAGGTTAAGAATATATAATGGAAGAAAATATGTGAACACAAATTTTACAAGTTATTGCACTACACATGGCATCCAAATGAAACATATTGTTCCATATACACCACAACAAAATGGTGTTGCTAAGAGTAAGAAGTACACATTAAAAGAAATGGATAATTGTATGATCCAATCTAAGGGATTAAGTCAAAAGTGTTGGGAAAAACTCATTAATTGTGCAAATTACATATTAAATCACACTCCCACAAAGGATCTTAAAAATATAACACCAGAAGAAGCATGGAATAAACTTAATCCATATGTAGTTCACTTCCATGTATTTGGTAGTKTAGCATGGGCTCACATTCTTGATGAGAAAAGGAAATCTTTACATCCTAAAAGTGAGAAGTGTATTTTTGTTGGTTATTCTGAATATGTAAAGGGTTTCATACTTCTTCAACCTCATTCAAAAGAAATTATTATTAGAAGAGATGTTAAATTTGATGAAAATATCTTGGCCTACGAGCCTAATTCAACATTTGTGCCTTATTTGTCCTATGAGCCATCTTCGATGTTTGTATCATATTTTGTTCATGTGTTGGCTTCTTCTTCTTCATATGATGACAATGACAATGAAAATCCACCTCTGCATGCTCACCTTCCTCCAGATGAGTCCATTGAATATGAACCTACACCAACACCACCAATTCCTAGATGGGTTTATTCAACATGAGAAGCAACTGGTTATTTTGTCAGTGATCCTTCAGATTAGCGTCACACACATTCACATTTCTAGCGAGACTCTTCTCTTTTGGCTTAAGTTTCATAGAATCATGATCCAGTGACATTTTCAAAATCTTCAAGTCATCCAGATTGGTATAAAACAATGACTGAAGAGTATCACTCTTTAATGGTGAATGACACTTCAGATCTTGTACCTCTTCCAAAAGGAGGAAAACTTGTTAGATGTAAATGGGTCTACAAAAATAAGTATGCATCAGATGGAAGTGTTGAAAGACAAAAGGATCGGTTAGTTTCCAAAGAATTTTCCTAACTTGAAGGAATTCAATATAATGAAACCTTTTCACCTGTAGCCAAAATGAATTCCATCCACCTTGTTCCATCCCTTGCATCATCACATAAATGGGAGTTCCATCAGATGGATGTCAAATACACATTTTTACATGGGGATTTTCAAGAAGAAATATACATGAAACACCCTTCTGGATATGTAGAGAATGACTATATTCTTGTTTGTCGCCTTAATAAATCTCTTTATAGTATTAAGAAATATCCTCAATCTTGGTATTCCAAAATGGACATATTTCTTCTTAACACTAGATTTTCTAGATTCCATTATGATCCTAATGTCTATACCAAGAAAGTATGAATCCATCTCATAATCATTTTTATTTATGTTGATGATATTATCTTCAGTGACAATGACCCTAAACTTTTGAAACATGTGAAAACTAGCCTTAAGAAGAAATGTGAAATGACTGACCTAGGTTATTTTCACTATTTCTTTGTCCTCCATGTTTTTCAAACCAATGAAGGAATTTTTCTTTTCCATCCTACGTATGATTGTGACCTTCTTTTTCACTTTCACATGGAAGATTCTAAACTAGCCCCTTCTCCTTTCTAGTCTAGAGTCAAACTTGATGCCACCTGTACTTTTCCCAAAGTTGATGCCACTTTGTACTATCACTTAGTTGGTAGCCTCTTATACTTGACTCATACATGTATTGATCTTTCCTTTGATGTTGGTCTTGTTTCCCAGTATATGAAAACGTCCCATGAAATCCATTGGAAATAAGCTAAGAGGATAATTCTATATGTTCAAGTTACAACTTAGTTCGGGGTACATTACAGTTCAGGTGGGACTCCTTTATTGGTAGGTTTGAATGATTCAAATTTGGATGACGACCCTGATGATCAAAATTCTACTACAAGATATGTTTTTCAGCCTTGGTTCAGGACTTGTCACTTGGGCTTGTAAGAAATAGCAGGTTATTGCTCTTTCTTCAACAAAATTAGAGTATTGAGCAATGTTTAATGCAATTCAAGAAGCCTTATGGATTCAAAATGTCCTTTTAGAGTTTGGATTCCAGCAACAACATCTGAAAACCCTCTGGTGTGACAATCAACATGCCATTAATCTCGTCAAAGATCCAATTAACCATCAACGCAACAAACGCTTCGAGATTCACATGCACCTCATCAGAGAATTCATTCGTGATCGAGTTATTGAAGTGATCTTTTTCCCTATAGTAGATGACGTTGCAGACATTTTCACAAACTCTCTTATAGAATTGAATTTTTCCAAACTTTGATCTATGTTAGGAGTTCAATAATTTGTCATTAAGGGGGGATAGTCTTTAATGCCTCCTTCCTTCTCCTATTGTGTCTCCTTTGTAAATCCTTCAATCCTATCCCAAGTTGTTCTTAAGGGGGGATATTAGGATAGTTAGACACTTAGGAGTTAGCTAAGATCAACTTGGTCTAATGTGTTGTTAGATAAAATTGTGTTTCTGTAGTATGCATTTGTAGTTAGGTAATCCGACAATCATGATATGTTATCGACATAGAGTGATCCAATGGATCATATTTTCCTCGATATTAACAACTACATTGATCCATGGATTAACATCTGATTGTTCCATGATCTCTATTTAAATAACATGGAGGGTCATTTGTCGATGATCGATTGTGAGAAAATCTCTTGTAAATATATTTGTAATATTTTTCTTTTTCATTAATAAATTTCTCCAAGTGGCCACATTAGTTGGGGCCGTGGATGCTTACCTTTAGGGTGTTACCACGTCAAAACATCAGTGTGTTGATATTTGATCTGGTTGTGTGATTGGTTACTGAAGTTGTTCGTCCTATGTTGGAATACTTGTGTTTTCAAACATAAATGATTTGCAACATAATGAAGCCTTAGGAATTCCATCTGAGGATAAATAAACCCTAAGGAATTCCATCCCAAAATATGTAGTAAGAATAGATAAGTTATATGACCTTCAAGACAAGTTCAAGAAGGTGACTATTTGTAAAACCAATATCTCTTCAATGCATTATGAAGTCATCAATTTGGGAATTGATAAGAATTATCAGGATGTCAATCTTGGGGCTAGTTGTTCTTTATTGGAAAAAAAAAATTCCTTCATCAAACTATTCAGAGAGTATAAGGATATATTTGCTTGGAAATATGATGATCTCAAAACCTTTGATACCAATATTATACAACATGTACTTCCATTAAAACCTAATTCAGTTACCTTTCAGCATAAGTTAAGAAAAATTCACCCTAATCTCGAACCTACGGTGAAAGGAGATTTGAACAAATTACTTGCTTCCAAAATAATTTTTCCTGTAAGACCTACCCAACAGATAGAAAATTTAGTCCCAGTAAGAAAACAAAATGGACATTAGAATGTGTGTGGACTTCAAAAAGTTGAAAATAGATTCTCAAAAGGACAATTACCGTATTCCTCCTATGTAGAAAATCTTGTAGTGTGTTTCAGGGTCTAAAATGATCTCTCTACTAGATGGTTTCTCAGGATACAATCAAGTCCTATTTTCTCATGAAGATCAACTGAAGATTTCCTTCAAAACCAAATGGGGAACACATTCTTATAGAAACATGACATTTGGAATGATAAATGTTGGGGATAATTTTCAGAGAGAAATGGGCATTGCCTTTCGAGGATTAATGAGCAAGTTTGTTGTTGTATATTTGGATGACGTAACATTTTTCTCTAAGAACATAAGAGATCATGTCAATCACCTCAGACAATATTTTGACAGATGTAGGAGGAGCGAGATTTCTCTTAATCGTAAGAATTATGTGTTGGGTATGTGTTATATTATTTTCATGGCCAACCCCATGTGCTTCATTACACTAGGTGTAGCAAGGAAGGTTGTAGGGGGGAGAAGCCCCCAAATGTTTTTGGGGAAATTTTTGCATTTGTTTTTTATAGGTTTTCAACACATGGTTTTCACTTTTGGTGGTTTTGTGGTGCATGGGTGGATTTGTGACTTAGCACATGGTTTTCTGATTCCAGTTAAGGAATTAGGGGTGTAGTCAATTTAGATCAATGGATTGGGGGGTGTTGGATGCTACATGATCCTCTCTCTCTCTCTCTCTCTCTCTCTCTCTCTCTCTCTCTCTCTC
>SNQJ01S0160597.1:8083-19573 GCA_010110895.2 Picea sitchensis
AGCATTGAGAAAAGGATTATTGGGGGATGGAAAGCTTATTATGGGCTTGAAAACAATTGTAAACCAGCTGAACTTTGGAGTTGGGATAAGAAGAAACTCCTCTTTGAGACTCTTGTTACACCTATTATTCTTTATAGATGTGAATTCTAGGGCTATAGTATCTCTCGTGAATCCTGGAGAAAGATAGAGCAAATACAAAAGAATGTTATAACCTATAATCTCAAAATTAAAGGAAATACACCTTATCACATCCTCCTCGTAGAAACAAGCCTCTCCCCCATTGAGAGAATGTCTATGACTAGATACCTAATGTATAAGAACAAGTTAAAGAACATGGAAGACAATAGGCTACCTAAAATTTCTTCCAAATCGAGTCATAACCATCATCGACTGAAGCGAGGATGGCTTAAAAATGCCCGGTCTTGGCTAAACTATTGGGGAATCATGGAAGAAACCATTTTGCAGAATAAAGATACTATTAAAAAAAACGTCAAATCAAAATTTAAGGAAAAAATGTGGTGTGATAAAGAGTTAGAGGAAAAAAGAAAATTAAGGTATTATAAAGATGCAATCAACCCTAATCTAGAAGATCAAAATTATCTATCTGTTTTGCCAAGTGTAAAAAAAAAAATAAGCATTTCTAAGATAAGAACAAATTCTCACAAGCTCCATAGTGAAACTGGACGTTGGTCAATTCCTAAAATGCCATGGGATGAAAGAGTGTGTCACCTTTGTGACACTAAGAAGGTTGAAGATGAAAATTACTTTCTCTTAGATTGTCCAGCCTATCCCCATATTAGATCTCATTTTAAAAATATTGATCACACTACCAACCTTCCTAACCTCTTAACTCAACAAAAGTATGGTGATCTTGGAAAGCTTATCTTAATGCTTTTCGAGCACAGAAACACAATTCTAAATAATCACAAGTAATCACTTACCCTCTTAAGGTCTGATAGACCAATTAGGTCTTAGTGGACATTAATCGTCATCATCATTATCATCATCATCAATATAAACTATATAGTTTATATATAATATATAAATTATATATAGTTTATATTATATATAAACTATGTATAGTTTTTTATTTTTATTTTTTTTAATTATATATATTTTAAAGATTTTTTAATATATTGGTTAATTTTAAGTTTTTCTAATTTTCTTTTTCAATTTGGTATTCACGAGACATCCATGATGCTGACATGGACATCATTCCCACATACTCAATACATAAAAAGAGGAAGAATAAAAGATGATCCCCATCAACATGGAGCCATCAAATATCTTAGATCTGCTGCTCAGAACCAAGCATAAATACACAGCCCATACAAGATACTGAAACCACAAGATTTAAAACTACTTCATTGACCACTTATCATGCAAGTGACACAATTTATTGGTCACATATAACTGAATGTTTTTATGTGGAAAAAGAGAATAAAAGAATATATAGAAGGAATAAGTTGATCTTGTTGCCTTGCTACAACCTCTCTATGCTCCTTCAGACCTGTAACATGCATGCTATGCGGCAACATTTAATGACAAAACAACATAATGAAAAACATGCTTACATTGCCTTCTCCATAACTTAGCTTGTTGATTTGAAGCTCTGCTGCAAACCCAAACCTCGTCATTGGATTCGCGTCGCCGAATTACCTAAAAATGACTGTCAAATCATCTCCATCCAAGTCTRACACTTTCAGGCCCAAGAGATACCTTTGCCTTGATTATTGTGCCACCACCTCTGTAATAAATGATGGAGAAATCTTGAAAAGCATTCCAAAATCCGTACCAGGCCATACAAGTCCATACAGGCGCGCTCAGTCTCCTCTCATGTGCTCTTGTTGTTTCAAACTCTGAACCGGAGGGCCCTTATTATACCAATTTTGTGACGGTTATGCAATAATGAGAAAGTTGGCATGATGGTTAATGGAGCTAATTTTAGGGCGTGGTTATGCGGAGGTCTCAGGTTCGAATCCCACGAGCCTCCCCTTTTGGCAAATGGTTATAACCATATGCTATTCCTGGTGGCAAGTTTGGGGGAGGGATAAAACGACGTACAATTTTAAAACTGGCGAAATATACTATATTTGGTGGTGGATGGATAAACCCCTAGGCTAGTGGAAGATAGTTTCATATGGGTGCAACATGTAATCAGGGGTTGGGCCGAAGGCCTAGCCCCTTTCCTTTAGCGCCTAACTCAAACCTTTAAACTTAAATGTAATTTCGAACATATTACAAACAAGGTCTATGGTATGGTGTAGTGGTAGCGCAGATTTGTGTGGCCTTTGGGATAATGGAGAGGTCATGAGTTCATCTCCTATGGAGTCATATAACTTTTGGTCCTACTAACCATTGGAGGGATGCCACGTGGTAACCCTTGACTGGGCCACATGGCACCATATAATTTGTCCACAACACTGCCACTTGTCACAATTTGATTTTCCCATGAAACTGACACATGTCATCACCTAAATTTCCCACATGTATGCCATCCTTTCTACATCATCCCATGCCAACGAATCTATATGGATGTGCCACATGCCACCTTGACTTTTTGACTTTTGACCAAGTTTGACTGAACTTTGACTGCTTATAACTTTTGATCTGTAACTCAATTTGATGAGCCGTTTGCGTCATTAGAAATATTGTGACGTGATCGTCGCGATCATGCCATTTTAACTAAGTTTTGGAAACTTCTTATTTTTCCATTTTTCTACCTTTTGAGGCCATTCTAAGCCTCCTAGGACACTTATGAAAATTCTGTGATGTTCCCTAGAACTATCTGGATCACGCCTCCCAATTGAAAGGAATTTTGGTCCCCAAAAGTCGTTACATTATAAGTTTCATGTCCATTGGACTTACAATAAGAAACGCATACCCAAACTACCTCACAAGGCCTAACAATATCAACATGTGCCAGAAAAAAAGAAGTGATATCAACAATTATCATTTTTACACAATACCCTTCTACGGGGTCTGAATCACAATATGTGATTTAAAAATATGGCCACTCTAGACTAACTCAAGTATTTTCCCCATTTGTTCAACCATTTTACCGAACATGTCCTCTTTATCAAGTTGTCCTTTCTTTGGTAGTTGGTATTCTCCTGGTGGTAGATTTTCCTGTAGCACTGCCTGATTGGTTGTCTCCCTCGGAGGTGTCTTCCTGGTATTCTTGTCCCTCTTTGGACGTAGATATGGATGTAAGGCCCAACACGTGGCCTCGTGATGATCATCTCTGCTACAATGGCTGCAATATCCTTTCTCCTTCAGAGGTACATTCCCACTACTCTTTTTCGTGTGTGGAAAGCAATCTGCCATCCTCATCCTTCTCATGGTTGCCATAACCTTCCTGCACAAGGATTTTCTCTTCCAACAGTGGGACACTGCTTGGTTACTCAATCCACAAAAAGTGCATGGTATTTGATGCCACAAGCTCTGTTTTATATGATCAACATGCTTATAATAAAATGACATTTTAGAGTTTTGAGATTTCTTATACCTCAGTGAGTTTCCTCTGGAGTTAGACGAGCAAGAAGAGTTGGTCTCAACTCTGTCATTGTGATGCTCATATCTCCTTGGAGACATCTCAAATCCTCAATCATGATAAGTTGTGCTCTCGACCTACACTGAATCAATTTCATCTCCTAATGAATTTTTGACCTCTGGAGTCTTAGTGACTATCCTGGGGTCTTCTTCCCAAATGGTTTTGGAGTTTTCACCAACATCCTTTGGGACATAGCCTATCCCGGCATATTGAGGCCAAACCACTACCTTGATGGGATCCACAATACTTTGGCCATTGGTTCCAAGGCCTCCTCCTTCATATCCCATTTTCTCATCAACTTTAAGTTGATGCAAGAAGCATGTTGTTCAAGGATTTCAAAATAATCATCAGCGTTAATCAAGAAAGGAACTACACATGGTTTATTTACCTCCACCTCAAACTGGGACCTTTGGTTTGCTTCTTGAGATGTGTCCAGTTGTTCTTGTTGAGAAGGATCAGTGGAAGATTCTTGTAGGAATCCTCCTTGGATTATGGATGCATGTAGGTCATCTTCATTTGCTTGAAAAAATGTGCATGCATTTTCACTGCCATGCTCACACCCATAATTGGTGAAGTTTCCAAGGTCACAAGATGGTCTTATCACCATCTCATTCGTAGAGCCTTCCCCTACCTGCATATTCATGGCTTGAAACTACTCTTGTAACCTTTGGTTCTTTTCTTCTGCAACATGCAATAGTGTATTCAATTCAACATTCTCTGCTTGAAGCATTTGGTTGAGCTCTTGAAGCTCATCGAACCACGATTGTTTTGGTGACCTTGCCATCCTTAGATTCAACACCTACAATCAGTATCAATCCTGTTTTGATACCACATGATCTAAACCCGAGGGTGATAAGTTTCCAATAATTGGTTGTTTCTGTCACTCCTTTAAAAGGGTTAGTTATAGATCGTTTTACTTGAGTGATGTACAATTAAAGGTAAATTTGAAGTCTTATGCGCTTGAATTCGAAGTGAATGAAACCTCTTTAGTCTTCCTTATGTGAAATATGTCATGCTTGCATTTAACATCCTATATGAGGAAATTCATGGAAAAACAACATAAGAACATAATACACATAATGGATATGACACTTCCTTTGATAATAGAGTTCACCCGATGTGGGCTACCTCTCCGGGTCATGCTCCAAATCCTGACCTCTTTATTCTCCTTGTTGTAATGATGTCTCTCCTTTACAAGTTGTAAGGCCAAAGTCTCTTTTTGGTGACTACAACAAGAGATCGTAATGTGATCAGGAATGTATACAAGCTTCACAAGTTCTCATACTCATGAGGCATCCATGATACTGACATGGACATGATTCCCACATACTCAATACATAAAAAGAGGAAGAATAAAAGATGATCCCCATCAACATGGAGCCATCAAATGCCTTAGATCTGCTGCTCAGGCCCAAACATAAATATTGAGCCCATACAATATACCGAAACCATGAGATTTAGAACTACTTCATTGGCCACTTATCATGCAAGTGCCACAATTTCTCTGTCACATATAACTGATTGGTTTATGTGGAAGAAGAGAAGAAAAGAATAGATAGAAGGAATAAGTTGATCTTGTTGCAACCTCTTTATGCTTCTTCAGACCTATAACACGCATGCTATGCTGCAACATTTAATGACAAAACAAAATAATGAAAATCATGCTTACATTGGCTTCTCCAGAACATATCTTGTTGATTTGAAGCTCGGCTGCAAAAAACAGACGTCATCATTGGATTCGCATTGCCAAATTACCTAAAAATGACTGTCAAATTGTCTCCATCCGAGTCTGACACTTTCAGGCCCAAGAGACACCTTTGCCTTGATTACCATGCCACTGGCTGTGCAATAAATGATGGATAAATCTTGAAAATTGTGCCAAAATTTGTACCAGGCCATACAAGTCCATATGAGTGCGCTCAGTCCCCTCTCATGTGATCTTGTTGTTTCAAACTCTGAGCCGAAGGGCCCTTCTTATACCAATTTTGTGGTGGTTATGCAATAATGAGGAAGTTGGCATGATGGTTAGCAGAGATAATTTTAGGGTGTGGTTAGGAAGAGGTCCCGTGGTCGAATCCCACGGGCCTCCCCTTTTGGAAAATGGTTATAACCATATGTTATTCCTAGCGGTGAGTTTGAGGGAGGGCTAAAATGACGAACAATTTTAAAACTGGTGGAATATACTATATTTGGTGGCAGATGGATAAGCCCCTAGGTTGGTGGAGGCTAGGGTCATAAGGGTGCAACATGTAATTAGAGGTTGGGCCGAAGGCCTAGCCCCTTTCCTTTGGCACCTAATTCAAACCTTTAAACTTAAATGTAATTTCAAGCATGTTACAAACAAGCTCTATGGTATGGTGTAGTGGTAGCACGGATTTGTGGGGCCTTTGGGTTAATGGAGAGGTCATGAGTTTGACTCCTACAAAGTCATATAACTTTTGGTCCTACCAATCATTGGAGGGGTTCCACGTGGCAACCCATGACTAGGCCACATGGCACCATATAATTTGTCCACAACACTGCCACTTGTCACAATATGATTTGCCCATGAAACTGACGTGTGTCATCACCTAACTTGCCCACATGGCTGCCATACTTTCCACATCATCCCATGCCATATCAGATGTATGTACATGCCACATGTCACCCTTGCAGGGGTGCCACATGTCACCTTGAATTTTTTACTTTTTACCAAGTTTAACTGAACTTTGATCGCTTATAAATTTTGAGATGTAACTCTGTTTGATGATCCATTTGTGTCGTTAGAAATCTTGCGACGTACTCTTCGCGATCATGCCATTTTAACTAATATTTGAGAAATTTGAATTTTTCCCTTTCTCTGTCTATTGAGGCCATCCTCAGCCTCCTATGATACTTCTGAAACTTCTATGATGTTCCCTAGCTCCATCCAGATCACTGGTTGTAGTTTACACTTATCAACAGTCTGAGGGGCCACATAACTCAAATTAGCAGGGTCAATTAAAATAGAAACTATATGGTTGGCAATCATACCTTCCATCTCCCCCATTGAAGCTTTGTGGTCGGCTTGTTTATTATCCAAAGCCACATAAATCCATGGCATGCTCTTAGCCACATCCTTGACTATTGTAGCTTCTTGGATTTTGTAGAATCTCCTACTGTTATGTTGTCTGTGTGGGAAATTCCTCAGTAGATGTTCTTCTTTGCAACCCCAACATTTCAAGGGTTCTCTCTTTGGGTTATCAATATTTCTTGTGGTTGATCCAAAAGTTTTATTTCCACTCTGGGAGGGGAAATTATGTTGATACACACTTCGGGTAGGAAGGATCATCCTTGAATCCGTCCTATAGTTCTTAAATCTTGAGGATTTAAACCCCTTCTTCTTGAACCTTGAACCACTCTTCTTCTTCCATTCCTCACAAGGTTTTGTCCGACACATGAACTGTTCATAAAAATACCTTGCCTTCTGGATAGTGTCTTCTAAGGACTTTGGCTCATCAAACTCAATCTTGTTCCATTAGGTTTGAGGTAACCCACTGATAAATCGTTGGAATTTTACCTTTTCATCTTTTATGTAGGGTACATACCTCAATAACTCGATGAATTTATTGATATATTCCTCTATGATGATTTTTCCCAGCTTGAGTTCATAGAACTCGTTATTCTTCCTGTCAAAGTATTTCTCTGACATATACTTATTCTTGAAGTGTTTCTCAAATTGTTTCCATGATAATTCATTTTCATGGATTCCTTTCACATTCTTAATATCTTCCCACCAAATGGAAGCCTTTCCATTCAGGTTGAAGATGGCTATTCGAGCCTTCAAGTTTTTAGAATAGTCATGAAATTTGAAGTACTTCTTTAAACCAAGCATCCAATCTTTTGTCTCTTTCCCTTTCTCAATCTATCCATTGAAAGAGGGTGGTTTGGATTTCTTGAACTCTTCAAGGTCATGACTTTTGGAATGATTTCGCTTATTTCCTTTCTTCTGAGAATGTGAGCTATTTTTCTACTAGAATATCCCTCGGAGTTGCCAGTTCCATTTACAGAGGACTCTCTCGATGAGCGTCCCCTACCTCTAGGTTGGGCCTTCTTCGAGGTACTTATCCCTATGTGGCCACTTATGGGACCACATTTTCATATTTCAAGTGGACTTTGACTTCTCTTTGTATGTCGTCGATCCACATGACTGGTTCTGGGTCCATGTTGTAGCTTCCTTTGTATATCAGATAAGATCTACAACAAGACTACATTGATTTATGTTTGTTTCTCTTTCTCCTTTATCAATCTCTCATTTTCATCCTTGCAACTCTATAATTCGGCCATAAGGATCCTTACAATTTCAGCTAGATCTGGAGGGCTCTCCATTGCCCTCCTCTCGTTAGACTCTTTTTCTCTATTGTGGGAGCCATCCCCCACTTCATGGTGCATCGCCATTCTTTATGCTTATGGTTTCTCGTGATTCACTGACTGCTAGAGTGCTGAAAAAACACTTGTTGTTAGCTAACATTCTATTAGTTCATGAGAAACACATAGTTCATTTTTCTTAAATAAACACACACAGTAAAAGGTTTTCATTCTTTTATTTAGTAATAGTTTAACCAGATTATTTAGGAAGGAGGTAAGGTAGGGTGTCACCCTTAATATTTTCTTTAAACATGATTTGTTTTTTTTTTTTTAAGTGACTCGTCCATGAGCCCAAGCAGGGCAAGTGTTGTAACCATGCTCTGTTACCAATTTGTAACACACCTAGGGTGGGGCATCAAAATTATATTCTTCTTAAGAGAATCAAAACTCCCATTCACGGTTTCTATTCCTTTTTTCTCTTCCAGAGATTTCCAGCAACGGTCTCCATGCTTGGAACCGAGCTCAGAGCTGACAAATATCCTCTCTCAAGTTCTTTGTGTTCTCCCATCCATCTATACTCAAATATGACTGCGGGCTATGCCCAGATGCCAAGTCAATGGGTGCTAAGACAACCACCATGTGAATCCTCCGGAGTGGAAAATCTCTGAAGTTCACAATCTGACGGCAAGTGTCCTCAAAGATTTTGACGACCCTGATTCACTTTGGGACTTCGGCGTTCGGGATTTTCAAACGCTCCAAATTATTTTCTCCCCTAAGTACTCAGTACCCAAATTTATAGATCGAGGGCCACATGTCTCTCATGATCGAAGGCTATGAACTACCTCGGGACTTCGGTGTTCGGGAGTTTTGAACACTCCAACACCTTTTTCCTCCAAATTACTTTGTACCCAGAGTTACAAAATGAGCACCACGCATCCCTCGTGGTCGACGACTGTCATATACTTCATCACTTCAATACTTTGGGGATTTTCAAAGCACCTCAAATCTTCCAGAGCCCTGAAGTCCCTGGACTCCCAAAATCCTAGTCATTTCACCAACCATGGGGGAAAGGTATGTATGTGCCAGGGGATGACACACAGTTGGGTCAAGGGCGACATGTTCCCTCATCTGGGATGACACATATCATGTTCAAAAGGGGCTATAGGGTATGTGATGTGCATGAATTGAAGTGGCACGTGGCTCTTCAAGCTTGAATCCATGTCACCATGGACGACGTCATTGTGCCTCATCGCTCTGGTCTCATTGTCTTTCAAACTCCCTCGGGTTTTCACGGTCATGATCCGACGAATACTGATTTTTTCATCGATCAACGGTTCACAATGATTGTGGTCTCCCATCATGCTCTCTCTTAATCAAAGAGGTCAATCTCCGCAATCTGAAAAGTGCTCGCCTAACTCGGTCTAATCATGGTCATTGATCCTCCACCATGATGAGATCAACTATGTTGGTTGATTGCATGTCGTGAACTAGCACGTCTGCTAATTTCACCTTCGTGCTCCACAATTATTCCCAACCATCAATCTCTATTCATAGATCAACGGTTCACAGGGATTGTGGGGCCCAATCTCCTCAATCTGGGAAGTGCTCACCCGAATCTATCTAATCTTGGTCGTTGATCTTCCCCCCAATGAGATCAACGACGTTGGTTTATTGCGGGCCATGAACTAGCATGTCCACTAATTTCACCTTTGCACTCCGCAATGATTCCCAACCATCGATATATGTTCACAGATCGATGGTTCATAGCGATTGCGGAGCTCAATCTCCACAATCTGGGAAGTGCTCTACCAATTTTTTCTAATTGTGGTCGTTGATCTTCCACACCAACGATATCAACGATGTTGGTTGATTGTGGGTTGTGAAATAGCACGTCTACTAATTTCACCTTCGCGCTCCGCAATGATTCCCAACCATTGATCTATGTTCACAGATCGACGATTCACAACAATTGTGGGGCCCAATCTCCACAATCTAGGAAGTGCTCACCTCGATTTTTTCTAATCATGGTTGTTAATATTCCACCTCAATGAGATCAACGATGTTAGTTGATTGTGGGCCATGAACTATCATGTCCTCTAATTTCACCTTCGTGCTCCACAATGATTCCCAACCATCAATCAAATCAAGCAACTGGTGTTTGATTCATTAAATCCATTGGGTCTTTGAGTCTATTTGATGACTGAGATAGGTTTTCCTCCTGATGAATGGCTCACATTCATCTCCTCTGTCAGGTTCTTGATTCATCTATGACTCTTTTTACTCAGACAGTTTAGGTAACTTTGACTATCATGAAATTTGACATCCCAGGGCATCAAACTCCCAAAACTCCGAAACCATTATGAGCTAGCTCCTTTCGGTCTTAGCGCAAGGTTCCTAGACCTAAGTCACATGGACCTTCAGATGACTCTTGGTTTATGAGCTCTAATCTTAGCTGGGTTTTGGTTGAGGTCGAGGGCGCAAGTTCAAGGTCTCTCAGGCTATTGGTTTGAAGGAAACGCCTTCCTAATTCACATAACTTTTAGGTTCTGAAACAGGGCGGGATAAACTCATAGGTTACCGAGACAATAGCAGTGCCAAGAGGCTTGCTCTGACTCCAAAGCTATGAGGTAGCTCCCTAAGGAAAACACCTTCGAGAGTTAAATTGGAGCATACGGGAAAATAATAAGCATAAGTTCTCAAGGAAGCCAATGTATACACATAACTTAACCATTTCAATACAAAAACCATTTATAGATATGTAAATACATGCATGCAACCATTAATTCCCAATTCAACGCATAGAGTATGAAAACACTTATCAAAACCAGATAACGTGAAGTGACTGTTGGAAGGGGTGTCTGTTTCCACCCAATCATAGGCTCAGTCACTCCTAATGGATTTACTACTAGCCACCCCTGAGCTAGACCACGATGCTTTGAGATTGAATCTCTTCTTTTGACATAGAAATATATAGGGACAAATGCTACTCTCCTTCTCCTGACTCAGTCTTTATTTCCCTCTATCAGAACACACTCTTTTCACATTTCTTCCTCGAATCTGAGATCTCAGCCTCTCGTCTCTGCACTCTTTGCAGATCACCCCTCGCTGACCCCCACGCCTTCCTTTATTTCCTTTTCCAGCAAGGTTGCGTCTGGCTTAAATTCTTAGTCTGTGGTCAGGTCTGGAAGCCTTACAGATGGGCGGTCTACCCCATCCCCTCATTAACTCTTGAGGAATTCTTCCCACCTACCATCCTGATTGGAATTCATTCCCGAGTCAGAGGGTTGTTCTAATCCTAAGAAATTAAATCCAACAAAGTACTGGTTCAGTGGAGGTTAACGCAACCATTCCTGATCCCCTCCACCATCTCTTTCATAACATTTGTGGTCTCTCTTAGCACATCCCCTTTCCAACATTCATGCAACACTTATCCATTTTCTACTAAAATAATAGAATTTACATGCATCGACCTTTCATACAAAGGTCCATCAAATCAAACATTCACACATTTGAGTTTGCCATAGTTTCTTAGCCAATATAGTTATATTTACAGATTGGGGGAAGCAGGGTGTTACAATTGGTTTCCATGAAAAGAATGCTATTGTCACTAT
>SNQJ01S0160597.1:19583-31362 GCA_010110895.2 Picea sitchensis
TCCATGGCACCTGTTGTGCAAATAAAGCCAAACAAAAACCAGGCCCTGTTAATGTTTGACAATGCCCGGAAGGATTTGGAGGACAACTATTGGCTCGCCTTTTTACAACAATTCGAGGGTTTTAACCTCTATGTAGCACGATAGTTTTCCATGACTTTCGATGGCTGTAGAGACAAGGTGGGCGACATACAGTTGGAGATCAATGAGAAGTTTATCAGCTCTGCTACAGGGTTACCTTCCTCGGGACAGTGTTGGTTTAAGAATTGTAAGGTCGAGGAGGTGCCATGGACACTGTTGTTTCTCTCGCGCAAAGTCACCTCGTGTGACAGAGGTATGCCCATATCTATGCTTAAACCACGATGGCACGACCTATTAATGCTAGTCAGGCAGTTCGTGACCTGTGAAGGTCGATACGGGCTCATTTTTCTCTACCACCTACATTTGTTGATGATTTTTATAGGGTATCCTTTAAACATGCCTTTCTACTTTCAATGCAGCTTATATAAGATGTCAAAAAGATTCAAAAGGTAGAAGGATGACAGTAGCCTGTTCCATCATGGGATTATTAATCTTATCGTTGTTTATCATTTGAGTTTGCATGGTGATAGCTGGAGAGATTTCATCGCTCGTAATGGTTTTGAGGATTTAGACCCTGTCCCGGTTGACAAGCCTGTGGTAATTGAAACCAAGGCCGAGCCACCTGTACCCTTACATTTCCTACTGCCTAAACCTTCGACCGACCCTGGTGTTGAATTACCAGACATTAGAACTGACAAGTCTGAGCCTACAAAGAAACCAGGAAGCAAAAAGCCCAAGGCAAATCCTACTGCTAATGCCAAAGGAAAAAGGAATGCCTGTCTCATTTCGAGAATGGCTAGAAACAAGCCTAAACCCTCTGTTGAGCGAGACCCTATTGTCCTTAGTGAGGATTCGGATTCCGACGTGGAACGATTCTTAGCTAGCGAGTACCCTTACTCATAGGGTTTATGCCCCGAACCACCTTACGATTTTGTAACAAATCTTCCCCCCTGCCTAAGAAACGATCCCATCTACCCTGGTATTAAGTTGCCTAATGAAACCCTCAGTCATGTGATCAAACCCTTGCCTGCTCTTTCAAACCCCACATAGTCTTCCTGTGACCAATGCGATTTATGGTTGGAACAATACTACATTGATGTTCCCATACTCTATTCGAAAATCCAATCACTGGAAAGTCGAATTGAGGTATTGACCAGCCAACAAGACCAACTCCAAGCAGTTGATAAGAAACAGAGGACAACAGGCTCGATCCTTTTCAAAAATGTTGAATCCGCTACGACAGTTATCAACTCCAAATTGGCATGATCAAGCCGTCTCGTCGCCATACAGGTATGGATTTTAATATTGTTTTAGCTGTGTGAGTGAATATATGGATATAATGATTTGAATTCTGTTTTCGAATAGCTCTGTTTACATTTTGAAATGGCTTTGTTATAATGTGTGCATCCTGTACATTGTTTCGTTTGCTAAAAATAAAAAGAAATTTCGATTTGGTATATGATTTGATTATTCCCAGTATAGCCATCAATAGATTTTGATTGGATTTGAATGGTTTTCGTTTGGATTTGATTGATTGGTTTTCTTGATTGAGTTAACGAAATTATTGGTTCGCTTCCAGTTCAATTCGTTTTGTATCCATTCCGAACAGGAAGTTTTTCACGATCAATTTAGAATGCGATTCGATTGGATTTGATTTCATTATGATATAATATGCTATGGTTGGTAAACGATTTTATTGAGTTTGGTTGTTACGATATGTTGTGTCATGTAATCTTCTTCGAACAGGAATGCAACTCTATTCGGTTTCAATTCAAAAGGAACGACTCTACTTTTATAAAAAAAATATGCTCATTTAAGTCTGTGCAAATGCGCCCGAATCATAGAATGGATTCGATTCATGACAATTGTGCTAAACCCCAGCCGATTGATTAGCTTGATTGGATTGTTGTTAGTTCAATCATTTTTATGAGTTGGATTCCGATTGTAATTGCTGCTCTGTTTGATTTTAAATTTGTAAAACGAATTGGTCAAACCGGTTATAATTCGTTTGATTGGAACGATTTTGATCAAAGTCAATTGATCTTGTTTTCCCACTGTGCAATAACAAACGACTGGATATCTATTACAAACTCTGTTACTAATTGATTGATCTCATTACGATTTCATTTGTGTACAGTTACACACCAGTTTTGGTTTAATTCGCTTATGGTATAAATTGGTTGCTATGTCGTTACAGCTGTAACGATTGGAAAATGATTTTGTTTGAATTTGGTCGTATCTCCTGCTTAACCATTACCTACGATTGGTTTGATTATATTGGTTTCAATTGAATATCAAACGATTGTACAACTTTTGGATTCGATTTGTTGAGAAACGATTACATTGTTGTTCCATATGATTCTGTTGACCCAACTTTGTGGTAACAAAAGAAACAGAGTACACTTATCTCTGTATTCGGTTGAATGATTGATCCTGTTTGATTTCGAATGATATAATAATTTCAAATTAAATGATTNTATGTCGTTACAGCTGTAACGATTGGAAAATGATTTTGTTTGAATTTGGTCGTATCTCCTGCTTAACCAATACCTACAATTGGTTTGATTATATTGGTTTCAATTGAATATCAAACAATTGTACAACTTTTGGATTCGATTTGTTGAGAAACGATTACATTGTTGTTCCATATGATTCTGTTGACCCAACTTTGTGGTAACAAAAGAAACAGAGTACACTTATCTCTGTATTCGGTTGAATGATTGATCCTGTTTGATTTCGAATGATATAATAATTTCAAATTAAATGATTCGTTTTCAAATAGCTATTGGGTTTTAATTAAATGGAATTCTTTAAAAGATTTTCAATTAATTTCAATGCTGATTTTGTGTCTTATTTAGACTAGCTACAGAATCAGAGGATTCTGTAGCTAGTCTATGGAATTAAATTTTTATTATTTTATTAATAAAAGATCCTTCTAACTTGTTCATTTCTGGTCCTTTTCAGGTGAATTCGAATTGCATGGGATTTGATGGACAATTTAGAGGATATTTGTGTTTCTAGTTTTATTGTAATTTCCTAGTTTAGTTGAACTTGAGAGATCTTCCCAGATTTTATGTAAACAGTTTATAACTTCCACAGGGAGGTTTTACCCTGTGGAAAAACTTATAAATACTTATTATTTTTCTAATAAGGATCATCCTCACTTGTGGGAGAACCAGGCTATGGATTTTTAATACAAACTGAGACAGAAATTGATGTTCTTCTACAACTTTCGCTTTTCATAATATCAATCTTTTGTTTCATGTTTATGTTTATCAATTTGCATTTGATTAGTGACTACTTTAGCTATCATAGTATTTTGCAAAATGATATGAATTAATCAATGTTTCATCCATGCTTGATTTCTTTCATTAATCTAAAACATAGCAATTACTTGATTCAGTTTGTGAACGACAGATTTCTCTTCTTCATCAATTGAATTATTTTGTGTAAGTCTTTACATACATGTTTACCTAATTGTTAAGATTTATAAATTATATGATTGTTGTGATTTTTATATCTTGTTTGTTCTGTAATCAAACTTGAAGAGCACTGCAGCTATCGTTTACGAGAAGCTTCTGGATTATTCGGTGCGGGTTTCCTCCCTCCGATCAGCTTCGAAGATCATCATACACAGGACAAATCTGGAGCGTCTCCAGGTTAGTTTGTTATTTATTTGTTTAGTATATTTATTAGTAGTTTAGTTAGATATATGTGTAGTTAGAATTAGTATGTTATTTATTTAGTTTAGTTAGTTTTCTGTTTTATTTCTGTTCATAAAATTATAAAATCAACAAAAACATCTTCCTCTATCTTAGGGCAGAGTATTAATGAGTTTTTCAGGTTTTATTTAAATCTATAAATTGTAGATATTGTATATTTCGTGAATAAGTTATATTTCAATTAGTTAGAGTTAGTATAGTATTAGTTAGTAGTTTTTATATATAGAAATAGTAGATTAGTTTGTTTGTTTAATAGTTAGTTTTAATTAGATTAGTTTATTAGCTTGTTTTATTTATTGTTAGTTAGTTTAGTTTGTTTTATTTAGTTTTAGTTAGATTAGTTAGTTTAGAATAGTTTTTCTTTTTGTTTTCTTAGGACCTTAGATTGGCTAACGGAGCCGCTAAACCCATCAGGGTGGTTCATTCCAAACAACTTGGGTTATTAGACAACCCTGGACCAGTTCCACTCTCTCAGTTGATGGACGAACGATTTTGCCCGTCAACACAAGTGTGTGTGTCAGAGCCAAGGGCCATCGAAAGGAAGTTTTTGACATCAAGGCTCAGGTTGTACTATTTACTTTACATTAATATGCTACAGTAATATTTCCCTTTCCCATAAAACCATTTCCACTTTATTGTATAATTCCTTGATCATATACATAGATTGACTGTTGAATAGATTGTGCTTTCTTCACTTTGGTTGGTTTGTGTTGTCTTGGTCTCGACTGCACGAGAGCACTGAAGCGAAGCGGGAGAAACAAAGACCATAGGAAGCGGTAATAAAGTATGTTATTATTTATTGCCTTCTAGTTAATTCAATAGTCAAAATCTAGGGAAAGAGTATTATTCTATCTTGCTTTGTTCTAGATCCAGGTCGATCTAGGGAGATCGGTTTGTGTCCGCACTTACGGATTTATCCAATAACACATCCTGTTCTACAAACCTGATCTGATGGTATCCACTGCACAGATCCAACTTAGTGAAATAAACAACATTTTTAATTGATCAAGTAAATCATCTATACGAGGAAGAGGGTATCAATTTTTCACCGTGATTTTATTTAAGGCCCGGTAATCGACACACATTCTCTATGTGCCATCTTTATTTGGAACCATCATGATTGGAGAACCATAAGGAGATGAGTTGGGCCTGATGACCCCTTGATCTAATAAGCCTTGTGCCTGCTTCTTGATATCTGTCATCTCTACAACTGACATCCTGTACATGCCCACATTAGGAAGAGGAGAATCCCGTTAAAGATGTATTTCATGTTGGATTTCCCTCTTAGGAGATAATCCATCTGGTTCCTGGAAAATATCATCGTACTTAGAAACAATATCAATTAATTATTTCTTATGAGAAGGATCAAATCCTTGGAAAGCGTTGGATGTTCCAACATCTTTCTCCATTACTAACATGAGTACATATCTCTTATTAGAGTTAATGAGTCTCTTCACTTGTCTTGAACTAACAAGTGTTGTGTTTACCCTCATATTGTGAGATCTAACATTATATTCCACTCCCCCTTAGTAAGGTGGTATTTGTTCTCATGATGAAAGAAGACTATTTTTCTATCATAAATATAAAGACTCCCCAACACTATGCCACATATATCAAGTGATACAACATCCAAATCCACTTCATAAATCAAATTTGAAGCAATAACAAATCTGACCCAACATTGTTTGGTGACATAAAGTTTTTATTTATCACATACCCAACCAAGAGGATAAGGATTTGGATGTGGTTTCATTTCAAGACCCATATTTTTGACAAGTGCTTTAGATATCAAGTTTACTTGGGAACCCAAATCAAATAATGTATCTATCTTAGTGTGTTTAGATACAACTCTTATATGAAATAATGCATTCCTCTTTCTTTAATCATCATGAGATTCATTATTGGAATTTGAGCTAGCATGAAGGGAATCTTTACCTTGTACTCCAACCGATATGATATTTCTATCATCTCTTGAATCAGAGCCAAGATATTTTTTCACTATAGCAATGGTTTTTGTATTCCCCTTTCCACATAATTCTTTTAGTCTCTTCTTTGGATGTAGTTTCCAACAATGTTCATCATCGTGACCACTTTTGTTGCAATGAGTGCAAGATGGCTTTCCTTCTTCTCTCTTTACCGTAGCGGTCTTCTTGTCCTTCCTTTTAAAATTCTTAAATGGCTTATGTGGGAGATTGGAAGGTTTCTTTGTGGGATCTTCTTGAACATGCTTTCCCCTATTCTCAAGGTGATTGGCTTGCACACAAACTTTGTCAAGACTGGTGGGGTTAAACAATATAAAAGTATGACGAATATAAATGTGAAGTGTGCCAATATACTTCATTAAAGTTTCATAAGAATCCAAAGGAATGTTTAATGCAAGAGCTTTCTTCCTAAATTCTTCTGTGAAACTTTGTATAGTTTGACCTTTACTTTGTCTTAAAGTTTTCCATTCCATCATTGCTTTATGTAAATAACCCAATGGATAAAATTGATTCCTTATCGCTGATTTAAATTCCAACCATGAGGAAAGAGGATTACCACCCTAACTTTTGTCTTGAAGTTTTCTCTCCCACCATACGAGAGTGGTGCCTTCCAACAGAAGAGAAGTCAGTTGCACTTTAACTTCCTCTTCATCAATCTGTTGAACATGGAAATATACTTCAACCTGTCGGATCCAATTATCTATCTTTTTAGGATTAGCATCTCCATTAAACATAGGTAAATCAAATTTTGCATCAAGATTTAATAATGGTTTATTAAAAGAGGCTTTATGGCTAGAATGATGAGAATGCTTAGAGGAAGAAGAACTAGAACTTGATGGTGAATATGGAGGCTCAGGAGGGTCTCCTCTAGCCTCTTGATTTACCGAAGCATCATCATCAACTTGTGCTTCCTTTTTCTTCCCTTTATTCTTCATCCTCTTCTCATAGTCTCCATACATTCCTTCGACCATTTCTGACTTGCAATAAAATACGATATGGAAGTTTTTCTCATGTTTATCATGCTTGTCCTCTTCTAGCATTTTCTTCCTTTGGGATGCGCGACCAACTTCATGATTGAAATCCTTAAGAGTTCCTTTTCCCTGCTTATGCTTGGCCTTAGTAATCATTCACACTCAACATTTCATGTCAAAGATGACTTCTCTGATACCAACATGATCCCGGATCTTTTCATCGAAGTGCCTTATAAAGAATTGTATTAAATGAACATAAATTAAAGTGAACCATTAAAGAAGGAAAAGCTCAATAATGAAGAGACATAAGCATCAAATCTGAACACAAAACTTGATAACGGAGTTCGTCCCTGGTGGACTACGTCTTCAAGTCCTACTCTTAAATGCGTAGGCCTTTTTAATAACTCAGTAAACGAATTTGGAAAAATAAATAAGTATACCTCATTATGGAATTAATCTGCAGAAGATTTGCTCAGATCAGAAAAAAGACAACACCATTGAATTCGTAGCATAGAATTACCCAAAAATGACTATCTCCATGCCTCAATCTGACTCTGGCACTCCCAGGCCCAAGAGAAATTTTGTCTCAGTTTCCGTGGCCTACAACTTGCAATTAATTCCAAAAAAATGCCTTGTAAACTATGCCCAGCTGTTCCATTGTGCGCCTCTTCCCCCTGTGCACTGGTGGATTTCAATTTTTAAATAATAATTGCAAGCATTGTAAACAATAGGGACGTTTGGCCTATTGGTTGGCAAAGATATAGTTAAGGTGCATACAAAGGGGGAGGTCTCGGGGTCGAGCCTGTGGGCCTCCCTTTTTTGGGTGTTTGTTATAACTTATATGCATATATGTATTGGTGGTTCCGCCAACTTGGAGGTAGTTTAGATATATCCGTTGGGTCGCCATATCTGGTGGGGTTCCGCCATATTTGGCAGAACTGTTATTTTTTATTTTTGATAATTGGTTCTCGAGCCCTGATTAGGCATTTTCCCACTACCATGTGGCAACCCACGACTGGGCCACGTGGCATCCAACCATTGGGCCATGCTAACAAACTGTACAGTCACCTACCATGTCAGCGTATGGTCTGCCACCTCAGTTTCCACATCAGCCTGCCATGTCACTGTACAATCTGCCACATGGTTGTACGTACTACCATGTGGCACTTTTTCATTGGTCCATAGATCAACCTGGAAAAGACAATAATGAGTGCACGTGGCAGCCTCTAGTGTTTCCACATCACCATGATCATGTCACATTGACATTAGCATGATACATTTCACCTCCTTCGTGTTCCACATACACTGTATGGATTTTGATGTCATCTGTACTGATGCTAACATCAGTTGTAGGGATGCTGACTCATCCCCTATTGATTGGGCTGGGTTGACCAAACTTTGACCGTGAATATCTTTCTATCTATAACTCCGCTTGATGGGAAATTTGTGTCGTTGGAAAGCTCACAACACGCTCTTTGCGATGATGCCACTTTCACTAAATTTTGAGGACATTGAAGTTTTTCCCTTTCTCTATCTGCTGAGGCCATTCTGAGCTTCCTAAGTTGCTTCTACAAATTATAAGTTGTCCTTAGTCTTCTCTGGATCCTTTTTGGATCAATGGCATTATCCACTACGAAGGATGCACACATGTAGTCCCCGAGTCCACACTTAGGGAGAGGATTATGAGGGCATGTATGATTCACCTTTGGTAGGGCATTCTAGGTACTCGCATGAGTATGAGGTGYCGCAAATGACATGGCTACTTTCCAGAGATGTATTTAGACTCCACATATTACTTAGGTACATTGATGGTGATCAAGATAACATATTTTCCGGTGCAGTTTGGCAGTCCATTAGCAATGTCTTCTGTTTAAATTGGATAATTTAAAAGTCCCATAATTCATCTATTATGCTCTTGGATTAAGCAATTTAAACTGTGTTAAATTTCTTCCTAACTAATTCAGAATTCATTTCATTAATTCTCTGATGCAGTTACTTGTTTTCCCCTTTCTTCTTACACTCTGCAAATTAAAATTTATAACTAAGATTCATCATCTCATTTAGCCTTTATCCTATGGAGAGTTCTATCGACCAATCAGTGTTTCTATTCATTTTCATAAATTTGACTCCATAGCCTTGAGTGTTCCTCCCCTTTCTTGCCAACAAAATTATAAAAACCCCCCAAAACAAACAAAACCTAGCCATTGATTGTCAAAGAAATACCAAGTGACAAGAGAGATCCCTCTTTGAGCTGAGAAAGCTAGTACCCAGCTCTAAAGTTGGTTTGCAGGTTACCTCTGTCATTTGTTTTATCAACCGAACAAATTTATAGAGTGCTAACAATTCTTACAGTGTATGGCCCGAAAAATGGGTTTTGATAGTACCAAAATGAGGTTGGTGATTGCTGCAAATGTTTGAACCCGCAACATACTTCAAACCCTTGTTCCGATGGAGAGCGTACCCTCTCTGATACCACTGATATGGATCTCGGTGGTTGATATCTAGATGGCTTGAATGTCGAGAGAGGAGGAGCTTAGATGTGCCAATATTGCATGAAAAAATAAAACATGGACAAAAAACATGTAAATGAAGTACTCGGGAGGTGAGGCTCAAAGAGGAACCTCACCTCGAAAACTCATTACTAGTAAATCACTGAGAACTAATTAATCTCACTATGAACAACATAAAATATGAGAGAAGCCAAAATGAGTAACTTGATATTATGAGAAGGCTTGCTAGGCCTTTATATAGAATTACAAAATGGTCCATTGGACAAAGTCAAAAAAGAGATAATTAAATGAGTCTCTATTATTAGTATAATAGATCTAACTACCCAACTTAGTGGAAAATAAAACCCAATCCAATAATGGAAAGAGCTCATTAAATGAGTCTTTATTATTATTATAATAGATCTAACTACCCAACTTAGTGGAAAATAAAACCCAATACAATAATGGAGAGGTGGGACTCTCTTTGACGCATGTGGACAACATGTTAGCCCAATTAATTAATGAGGAGTTGGGCATCTCCTTGATCCACATTGACAATCTATTATCTGTATATATTTATGACTTTTGCATCCAAATTTAGACCATATACCCCCTTAAAATTCACATCAATTGACCAACGCCCAGTTTCACTATGGAGCTCGTGAGAATTTGTTCTTATCTTAGCAATGCTTATTTTTTTCTTTACACTTGGCAAAATAGATAGATAATTTTGATTTTCTAGATTAGGGTTGATTACATCCTTATAATACCTTAATTTTATTTTTCCTCTAACTCTTTATCACACCACATTTTCTCCTTAAATTTTGATTTGACGTTTTTTTAGTAGTATGTTTATTCTGTAAAATGGTGTCTTCCATGATTCCCCAATAGTTTAGCCAAGACCGGACATCTTTATGCCATCCTTGCTTGAGTCGATGGTGGTTATGACTCGATTTTGAAGCAATTTTAGGAAGCCTCTTGTCTTCCATGTTGTTTAACTTGTTCTTATACATTAGGTATCTAGTCATATCCATGATCTCAATGGGGGAGAGGATTGTTTCTAAGAGGAGGATGTGATAGGGCGTATTTCCTTTAATTTTGAGATTACAGGTTATAAAATTATTTTGTATTTGCTCTATCTTTCTCCAAGATTCATGAGAGATACTACAACCCCAAAATTCACATCCATAAAGAATAATAGGTGTAAAAAGAGTATCAAAGAGGAGTTTATTCTTATCCCAACTCCAAATATCAACTGATTTACAATTGTTTTCAAGCCCATAATAAGCTTTCCATCCCCCATTAATCCTTTTCTCAATGCTATAATTCCAATTGAGCTTGTGGTGAATATCAACTCCAAGATATTTGGATGAAGTTGCTTCCTCCAAGTTGTTGTTGTCATATATGAAGGTATCATAAGGGATCTTATTTGATTTAATAATCATGACCTTAGACTTATCAGTATTAATAGTCATACCCATATTGGAGCAAAACTCCTTGAGGATTCTTAGTTGGTTTTCAAGATCATGGGGAATCCTTTCCATAAGAACGTTACATCGTCATAAAGAATAAGATTGATGACTATACCAGTGAGAGTAGGGTTGACACAACCTGCTTTTTCCAAGCAATCTTCTAACTTGTCAATTTATATGCCAAAAATGGTAGGGGACAAGGGACAACCTTGTTTGACTCTAATATTGCAGTTAATATCTTTTGACCATCCCTCAATGTTTTTAAACTTAGCAATAATGTTCTCATACATTATTATTGCAACATCCCTCAACTCAAGAGGCACTTTTATCTCTTCCAACCTATTTCAAAGGTTTTTCCTAGGAACCATGTCAAAATATTTTCTAGAGTCAACAAAACAACAGAAAAAGTTGGTTTTAGTATTGCAAAACTCCTCTGCAATGATTCTAAAAGTAACATGATGATCTAGAGTTGAATGTTATAATTTAAAAAATCTATAACATAAATAATGTTAATGAATGTATTATTATATGAGAATTAATTAAAATTTGATTTTTTATTAATCATTAAAATCGTTATCAATTATAATTTAAAAATTCATAACATAAATAATGGCAATGTTATAAAAAACTCTATAAATTATAACTTAAAAAATGCATAACAAAAATAATGTCAATGTCATAGAAAACTCAATTAATATAAATTAAAAACTTATATAATGTCAATGTCACAAAAAAACTCAATTAATACAAATTAAAAACTTATATTATTGATTAGAAAATGCCAAGTTTTTTGTCATTTCATTTATTATAGTACATATTGATTAAACTATAAAACATTGTGCATGTGTATATTTATTACTTTCCATTCTCTTTTAGTTCTTTTCTTGTATGAGTATAACCTTGTAATGAATATAAAACAACTATATATATTTTGTTGTTTTATATTCATTTAATGATGTGATTTTATTTGTTTATCAAACAAAATATTGTTATCCATTTTATAAATGTCGTTTTTCTTCCATATATGTCTTATATCACTTTTTTTTTTTTCTTCAAGCCACATCA
>SNQJ01S0160598.1:0-12851 GCA_010110895.2 Picea sitchensis
CCATAGTGGTCTGAAATATTTGTTTGGACAACCAACTCTAAATGCTAGGTAGAGCAGTTGGTTAGAATTCCTTAGTGAGTATGAATTTGATATAAAACATATCAATGGTAAGGAGAACAAGGTGGTTGATGCACTCAGTAGGAGAGTGTATGAGATACATGTTACAACCATTAGTATGTACAAATCATATTTGAAAGACATAATGTTAGTGGCTGAAAAATTAGATAAACACTATGTGGAAATAAAGACAAATCTACAACAAGGTATTTTGCAGCAGGAAATTGAATATTTGAGTTAAAAGAGGATGAAATCCTCATGTACAGGGGTAGAGTTTATGTACCAGATTCTCAAGAGTTGAAAAATATGTTATTAAAAGAAATGCACAATGTGCCTTATGCTAGGCACCCAGGATACCAAAATTCAATTGTAGTTGTCAAGAAACAATACTATTGGCTAGGCATGAAGAAAGAAGTAGTTAATTCTATTGCCAAGTGTTTGAAATGCCAGAAAGTAAAGGTTGAGCACAAACACCCTGTTGGTTTTCTACAACCATTTCCCATCCCTGAGTGGAAATCGAAAGTTGTAACTATGGATTTCATCACTAAGCTTCCCAGAACAACCAAGAAGCATGATTCTAATATGGTAGTGGTGGATAAGCTTACTAAAGCTTATCACTTTATTCTAGTAAATATCACTCACAAGGAAGTAAACATTGTTGATATTTATATGAGGGAAATTTCCAGGCTTCATAGTATACCCAAGACAATTGTATCTGACAAGGATCCCAAATTTACATCAAATTTTTGGAAGGTATTATTTAAAGGATTTGGGAAAAATATGAACTTTAGCACAACCTATCATCCAGATTCATATGGGAAAACAGAGAGAGTCAACCAAGTGATCGAGGATATGCTAAGGTTGTATGTGATGGATAAACCATCAAAATGGAAATATTATTTTCATTTGGTTGAGTTTGCGTATAAAAATGGGTATCAAGCATCTTTAAAGATGATCCCATTTGAGGCACTTTATGGAAGAAAGTACAAAACACCATTGAGTTGGGATAATCCAATAGATAGAGCAGTGGTTGGGCCAGATTTGCTAAGGGAAATGGAAGAGCAAATGGTGAAAACAAAACAAAACTTAAAGGCTTCCCAAGACAGGAAGAAAATTTATGTAGATAAATGCAGAACTCTCATAGAATTTAAAGTGGGTGACCACATGTTTTTGAATGTGAAATCTAGGAAGAG
The DNA here is from genome assembly GCA_010110895.2 of Picea sitchensis. Lineage (NCBI taxonomy): Eukaryota > Viridiplantae > Streptophyta > Pinopsida > Pinales > Pinaceae > Picea > Picea sitchensis. The sequence continues at coordinate 1,251 of SNQJ01S0160598.1, forward strand.
TTCACTTAAGTTGGTAAATTGTTTAAAGTTGGCAACACGTTATTGTGGGTCATTTGAAATCTTGGAGAGGATTGGTCTTGTCGCATACATGCTTACACTACCTACATCCATATGAATCCATAATGTGTTTCATGTATATTTTATTTAAAAGTATGTGCCTGATGCTAATCATGTAATTGATTGGAATTTGATTCAGGTGGAGAAAGAAGGTGACTTTTGAGTTCAACCGGTATGCATATTGGACCGGAAATTCAAGATGTTCCAGAATCGAGCAATATGACTGGTAAAGGTCCAATGGGCCTGTTATGGTCCCGAGGATGCAACTTGGGAGAACGAGGATGATATGCACACATAGTACCCATATCTTTTTGAATAGTTTTGACGTTTTGATTGTACATAATGCACTGAGGACAAGGCATAAATAAGGGGAAGGGGAATGTGATACCCTATCCCGAACCCTAATTGTAAATGTAAATTTAAATGTACATATATGATGGTGAGTTGTCAGCACTAAGTTTTGGGTTATGTTTTTGTGTGCGTTCACAAAAGGTGGAGTGTGCACCCATTTCATAGTTTTCGAGCACATGAGGAAGTGTGTGAGGATTGTATTGAAGTGCACATCAGACCAAGATTTGTAGCCAGGATATTTTGGGGTTAGAGATCCTTTGTATACAAATATTTTTAGGTCAGAGTGCCTATCTGGTTTAGTGCGACAAAGTGTTTAGTTTTATGCACGCACCAAGGGAGGGTGAGTGCCCATTTCATAGTTTTGTGCACACCCGAATAAGTGCTTTGTGAGGATAAAAGGCCAGCGAGCCTATATTTGTATAAATGTAATGACACTCAGGTAACTAGTGAAAAAATATCATTATGCTCAAACCAATTAGACAAAAAGAGACGGGGGGATTAAACTCCACTAGAAAAGGAAAAAAGGGGCCAAGAGTTAGGAAGAGGGAATATTTTAATAATATTTACAAAAATATAATTTATGGGATATATATTTATCCTAAGTTCCTGAGGGATGGGAACGAGTCACCAAGTCATGAAAATATATTTCTTAAGGTGACAAGTGTCTAGTTTTAGTCATGCAAATATATTGTTCAGCCTTAGTGTATTTCGGGGGGGAGGGGGGTGATTCACTCATTCCTTCATCTTGCATACCAATGTTTCTATGTTGTCCATCTGTATCTTGTTGTAACTTGTTACCATCACATAACCCTGTACTTTGGAAGGCCTTTGTGCTACTAAAGAGGTGGATTTTTATGCCCGTATGTTATTGAAGAGGTGTGTTTTCAGGCTTGTGTTCTATTGAAGAAGCGAGTTGTCTTGCTCATAAGCATTCTCTCCAAGTGAGAGAAATTTTGGGAATTGTTTTTCCAAGGATTCTAGTTGCAGCTACAGGGCTCTGATACTTCCTATATAGCCTGTTGTTGAAGCCCTGGAAGGGAAGTGGGGTAGTCGAAGGAATGCTAAGAAGAGAAGGGGCACACTTCCTGGGGTGGGACATGCATGTGGGGAATGAGGGACTATAGTCTATTTGTTGGGGTTGGAAGCTTTGCCTAAGTGTTTTGATTGTTGATAGACCTTAGCTTGGCTTATGAATCCTTTTCCATGGTGGATTTTAAGCCCCATCTCGTGGGTGTCCTGCTGCTGAGAGTTTTTGAGTGGCAAAGTCTATGGCTAGGAGGAATGTCTGAGGTCTGTGTGCAGTTGGTGGATTGCAACAAAAGATAAATGCCTTCTTATGTGTATTGTTCTTTGAGTAATGTGCATATACATGTTAAATATATTATGTGTTACAATTGTATATATATTTGTGTGTGGATTATATATGCTATAGAACTACATTTTTGTTTCATATGCAAGGCATGGACCATGGAATTTTATATGTGTTTATATATTGCTTAACATGTGAATGTTTATGCTATTTCTGTTTATGGAATTGATACATAATTATGATGGGTTGTGCATGTATTGTTAGTTCTACATAATTGTTGTAGATGTAGAACATGGTAGTTATCAAGTTTTTACTGTTAGATAATTCCATGGTAATGGTCATGGGATTGTTGATGGTAATGGTCATGGAGTTCATTACGTTGTTATAGTTTATATCTGTTAAGTAACTTCAATAGTAATTGTATGGGTTCTAGCGTGAAGCTATAAATGTCGTGCGTGTTGAGGGACAATCGATGCGACTGGCACAATGGAAGTTGAGTGCGCAAAATGGATAATAAATAGTTGTTGTGTGCAGTACAATACCGGATTGCACACATTAGGAAAACGTAGTTGCACGTAGCACAAGGCCAATTGTGCATGTTGTTGGTATCAATGAGTCACTTCCACAGAATAAGAATTGATATTAGAGATTTAATTACTGAGTTGCGGTAGTGGAGACTATACAATGTGGTAACGAGACTCAACTAGGAGGTTGGATATGTTACAAAGTGGTATCAAAATTTAAAATTTTGATGTGACATGGACCAGAGAAGAGTTGGGGACATTACAAAGCACAACTCAAATATATATAATAGAGATGAGCTACACAATAACTCCTTAAATAATAGGATAAGATCCTACAAATACCCAAATACATTCATACCTCACAATTCACATCTTCTCAATAATCAGTACATGATCTTTATATATACTTATTGACCCACTACACATGAGGCCCCTTTACTATTAGTCCAACCCTATTACCTATACATGTATACATTACATGTACATTTATCCCCATACATTCCCCCCCTTGGGGTCATATCAGATACATTTAACCCCATATATGCCCCTTTTGGGTCATAACATAATATCCTCCTTAAAAACTCTTTGTCCTCAAAGATTTGCAATGAAAGGATTCACCTATCATGAAACCAATAAATATGATTTTATTATGTTCCTTCTTTATTCATTCCATCTATGATGATCTATCCATCCAAAACCAATTATTTTCTTTATTAATCCTTGGTGGCTAGTTGTTGCATAATTTTCTTTCCTTTGATTCCATGTATTGTTGTTGTATCTTCTCCAATTTGTAGTGGTGGTTGGTCTCTGATAATATCTTGTTGAAGCGTGGTTTTATGATTCCTTGTTCCATGAATATTTATAATTATTTCATATTCTTCCTTGATAATCATGATATCAACCTTCTTGTCTTCCTTGAAATCTTTCCTAGTAATGAGGGTGTCAATATGGTTTCACATTTGACGATTTTCCTTCACTTTGCACATGCATTTCATATATATTATTTTCAGATACAATGGCATCCTTTATCCTCTTTTCTTGGTATTTGATTACTCTAGTGTCCTTGGAGTAATTATATTTGGCATGTACATCGTCTAGATGAAGTTCAAATTATTCAAGTATTTTCCAGTGACTTTCTTAAATATTGTCTTCTTTCTCTTATTGAAGCTACAATTCCACATCATTTATCAAATTCTAACATCCTTCTTCAATTATGTATTTCATTTCTAATTTTACCTCATCCATATTTAGGGATTCCTCAACCTTCCTGCAAATTTCCTCTTCAAGTATTTTGGTAGATTCTCCATCCAAGATCCTTGTTTCTTCTTGACTTTGATAATTCTTATTTTCTTATTTCAATCTCCTAAACTTGTCTAGTAGTTTTTTGTTATGGTTTTGTAATCTACATATCTCTTCATCTTTGTTTTTCAATTCTTCCATTGATGCATCATTTTCCAACTTTCCTTTGTTAATATTTTATTTCCTTAATTTTTKAACCTCCTTAATGAGTGTTTCATTAAGGTATCGTATATTAGCTAGCTCATAAAACTTATMTTTAATCTCTTCCTTTTCTTCTTTTAAATCATCTTGAATTATATACATTGCCTCCCTTTTTGTATCCTTAATCTATTTATTAGAGAAKCTTTTTTCAAATTCTTCCCATGTGTTGTTCCATCTAATACCCTTATCAATAMTTATCCACCACTTTTGATCTTCATCAAAAATACAATTTCTTGTCATTGAAGGATTCCTACAATATTCCTTTACCAAACTCAACCATTCCATAGAATTGATTTCATCTTTATCTTCATCTTCTATAAATTTAGGTATTTCCATTAGTTCTTAATTGAGGTCTAACCCAACCATCAAATTATAGCCTCAATATATTATCAATAATTATCTCCAACAGTTATGATAATTTTTATAGTATATTATCCTATGTTTTCTCTTTCTAATTGATTTTGAATCAGCTCAATCGGACATCTCAATCAAAAGTTATGATAGTTTTAAGTAAACATACCTTTGAAACCATGATTTGGAGTTTGTCCTTTTTCCCAACCTTCCTTCTAATGTATCTCTGAAATTTCATCCCTTTTGAGTCTAAAATTTCTTCCTATAGTACTCTGATATGTCTTCTCTTCAATTCCATAGGTATGACCACAATTTGATGTGGCAAGCAAAAGTTATAGTATCTTTCCCAAACCTTGCTGATTTTTGGTCTTTTCTAGAGAGATAAATTGTACATAATGCAACGTGTCCAATATTTTAGATATGATTTTGAAATTTGTACCGAAAATACCATGTATTGTCCTCTTTCCAATTCTAGTAGTTTCACTAAAGTTTTATCTTTACTAAATAATATGTGAATTTTGTACCCGGAACACTTGTTTGAGACTAGTTATAGGACTAGTCAAATGGTCCTACCTTCCACAAAATATATCATAGAAATTAGAGTGATCGAAAATATAAAATGTGTATCACAAGTACCTAGGTATTTATCCTCAAGATACTAAAAATTTCATAGTATGAAATATTTCCAAAACAAAATTATAGAAAAAATCCCAAAATGACTTGTTTGAGACTAATTTCAAGGCTAGTAAAAATCCTTAACTTGCACAGGATGTATCTCCGAAACTAAAATGAAATAGAACCTGAAATTTTTACTAGGCAAATAACACTATATATTCTCATTATTTTGAGAATTTCACAATCCAAAACTTCATAAAAAAATAAGTTATAGCAAAAATTCCAAGATGAGTCACTTGAAGTAGAAAAACCTTAGGACTGATGTTGTGATACCAAATATTATGTACCAAATGCTTAAAATATCATTATAGAACATAAGTACACACCATTTACACCAATTTGCACATGAATCACAACTCCAATATACATAAGAGAGATGAATTATACAATAAATCCTTAAAGAATAAGAGAACCTCCTCCAACTACCCAAACACATTCATACCTCACAATTCACATCTTCTCAATACTAAATACATTATCTCTCTATATAACTATTCACACACTACACATGAAGCCCCTTTTCTATTAGGCCAACCCTATTACCTATACATTTACACATTACATGTATATTTAACCCCATATATTCCCCCCTTAGGGACATATCATATACATTTAACCCCATATATGCTCCCCTTGGTTCATAGAATCCTCTTACTTTGAAAATCCTTGTGATTTACTCTTATCTTTAACTGATAACAATGAACATGAATGTGTCTTGGATATTGTTTTATGTTCATATTTTCCAATGGAGAAATATGTGAATGTTGATCAGTTAATTTAGAAAGAAAATTGGACACACAAAACATGAAAGCTTCCTTAGAAATGAATAAATTGGAATCAATTTCTACTGATCATGGTTGTTGTACTATTATAACTAAGAAATATCAACAAGGTTTTCATGTAGCTACCGAATCATTTATTGAGACTTCTAGTTCTGATTTTTTTTGTGATTTTCTCCTATCTGCTAACCATGACTATGCTTTAGAAGATATTCCATGCTTACATATTTTAAATGAGAAAAACAACAATGTTGATCAGTTAAATCAAGGAGAATAAATAAACACACAATGAATAACACTTTTAGTACAACAATTTGTAACTTGCTCAAATGAGGTGAGCAATGTGAAGGGTAGAATTGTTGATTGTGAAACAACGCCTTGTGTGGTATTTATAGATTCACAATTGAAATCAGACATGGGTGTGATAATGGAAGAAGTGATACCATTCAAAGAGACTACTATTGAAAATGATTCTTTTTTTAGAGAGGCATTTTGATACAGATTATTTTGAGAAAGAAATGAAGGAAAAGATATAACAATGAAATATACATAAATATTGCAATAAATATAGAGATATAGTAATGCACAATTTTTATTAATGAAAGAAATATACAGAAACTGTAAAAATACATAGTGAATGAACTCGCTAGAATGGTGGAAGCTTATATCTAAGAATAGATGTGATCGATATGCTCATTCACAAGATGATGATGTGTACAGTGAGGATCCAAATCCCTTTTAAACATAAAGAAAATCCAAAACCCTAACCCCAGAAGATGAAATGCCAAAAGGTTTATGGGCACCGATGGGGGTAGTTGATACATCAACTTCCCAAGGGTGTAACTTTTGCATACGATCTTTGTTTGGGGCACACGATAGCTTGTTGGAAAGGTCTATCCAAGGAATACTCATGTTTTTTCACACTATGGTTAAAACCTATATTGTGACTATGTCAAGCCCAACAAATGTTTTTTAGGGCCTCAAAACGGCCCTAGAAGTTTAGGACCTAAAAAAATGTAGAAAAACTGCCAAGGTGGAAACCCTTGTTTTGAGCTAGTGGAATAGGTGGGTGGCCACCAATTTTTGCCTAGATCATTCTTCCCCCCTTAGGAAGAAATGTTCCCCATTACTTCAAGTTCCCGTGGAAGATGGAGAATATTTTTCCAAGCTTGAACCTTGGTGAACTAATTTCCTTGCTGAAGAAGTTGTCCTACTTAGCTTGTTGAAGGTTTTTATGAATCTATTGTTGGAGGGGTTGGATCCATTCAATTGATCTATATGCATGATTTGCATGAGTGTGGGAGGACTCTGTAGGTGAATATGTGATATGAGTAGTATGAAGGGATATGTTTTAACGTTGATGGATTGGGCAGTGTGGAGGCACCCTCATAGGTTACACAACAATATTTTTGTTCTCTTCTACAATGTACTTTTGCTAGATAGAAAGGTATTGAGTTGAGGCTGCAGTGGTTGTAGTGTACTTTTATTCTCTTTATGACCATATCATGAAGAGGATAAACTTGGAAGTATGAGAGATTACTTTGCGGCACTGTTTTGGAGGGTGTGTAGTCGGAACTACCTCTGGTAACTTGTAGAGATGACCCCCCAGAGTAACAATGACACTACAAGGTCCAGACTCATAAAAAGAATGACGCTTCCAAATATATGGCTGGACTAACAAAACATCATATACTTCTAGTGGAGAAACATCACACAGTACCTCATCCTTAAAGGGATTGATGTCGTAAGACAGGTGACACTATTGGCTGACACAAATATCTCATCCTTRGTGAAGCCACYCGATGTTGTATGACTATGGGTGTGGTTTTGTCGAAAAATCCAACTATTTKATGACCTCTACTGAGATGAGGTTCTTTTGGCTTCTACTATCAAAAATAAAATGCAGCAGGGTSCCCTTCACCCACATTTGTGAATGGAAGAGGCGCTCCCTCTCCTCAATATCCTCTAGTTCTTCTGGTTGGATTGTTGTGGTCACAACAATAGTAGTGGGTTCTGCATCAATTATTTGTCTCCTTTTATTATTGTCTAAACCAAATTCTAAGTCGGGGCTTAGTTCTTTTTCTTTGATCTCTTCCACCAATGACTATTTTGAGCAACATTAATCGATGTTGTGTGAAGGGATTTTGTGGAAGTCATAACACTTGCCAATGTCCTTTTTTTGTCTTCATGTTACCATTCTTTTCTTGTGGCTTGGACTGGTTGTCTTGAGGTTGAATATTCTGTGAGTTAGGGCCATCTTTACCATACTTTGGTTGTTGCATATTTGCATACCCAAACTCTCACTTTTTCTACTTCTTAAATTTATACTCAATTTTGACAGCATGTCAATAATCATCTCCTAGTGATGATATGTCCAAAAACTCCATTTTGATTTGGATGCACCTGTGTAGATTCCCGCAATATTTCAAAACCATATGTCACTCAGATTCTTTGATACCTAGCTTGGTGCGCAAGGTATGGAAGGTATTTGCAAACTCTGACACTGTTTGGCCTCGCTCTTGACGCAACGTGGTCCATCTTATATATTGGTCGTCATAATTTCCAACAGGGTAATATTGTTCCTTAACCACATCCATAAAAAAATCCCAAGTGGGTTCAACCTCGAACATTCCAGACTCTTCTGTGCAATGTTTCTCACAGTAAGTTTCCCACCAATGTTTGACATGGGGGAGAGCCTTAAGGAGCACAAAGGTGATCTTTTCCCTGTCATAAAAATTGTGGAAAGAGAAATAAACTTCTATCATATTTAACCACTTTTCCAAAGCATATGCATCTATCTGACCTTCAAACACTGGATATATGAAAATTGACTTTTACCTTGAATGGGGTGGCTCTTCCAAAGTGGTTGCTTGATGAAGACGTGTCTGCTATTGTCGTCATTCATTGAAGGATTTGGGAAAAAAAATCCATTATTTCATCCCTCTGTCACATGAGGGATTCCTCGAGAAACATATTAATAGAATATTAAATTATCGCATCTCTCTTTTCTTCCACCATGGGAGGCCACTCAAGATGGAAATAGTAGTTTTCCTCAAGAGAAACTAGCTTGAGACCCAACTCTGTATACCTTAACCTTGCCGGGAACATGCACTAAGAAATGAAAATGAGCAACCTACTTTAATACCACTAATCTGGATTATTTTGAGAATGAAATGAAGGAGGAGATATAACAATGAAATATACATAGATATTGCAATAAACACAAAGATATAGTAATGAACAATTTTTATTAATGAAATAAATGTACATAAACTATAAAAATACAGAGTGAATGAATTCACTAGAATGGTGGCATATTATCTCTGAGAAGAGATGTGATGGCTACTCTCATTCGCAATAATATGATGTGTACAATGAGGCTCAAAATTCCTTTTTAACATAAAGGAAATACATAACCCTAACCCTGGAAGATTAAACGCCAAAAGGTTTGTGGGCCCCAATGGCGGTAGTTGATACGTCAACTTCCCAAGTGAGTAATGTTTGCATACGATCTTTGTTTGGGGCACATGATAGCTTGTTGGAAAGGTCTATCCAAGGAATACACATGTTTTCATCACATTTAGGATAAATCCTATAGTGTGACTTTTCCRAGCCCAAAAAATGTTATTTAGGGCCTCAAAATGACCCCAAAATATTAGGACCCAAAAAAATGTAGAAAAACYGCCAAGGTGGAAACCCTTGTTTTGAGCCAATGGAATAGGTGGGTGGCCATCAATTTCCACCTGGATCACATATCATTCTCTTACATATTATACTTTCTATTATTTGTACCATGAACTTTTTTATGGYTGTTTTGTGTAGGAAACTATTCAGAATCCTTTTCAAACTCATTCTACATTTCAAACTCATTCTACATGGCCAAATCTCAATAAAGTACAAGATGTTCATAATGTACATATAGAAGAAAGAGAGGATGCAACCCCTTCATAGGAATATTGTATTTTCCTTATCATCCTTTTTCTTAGGAAGAAGAGGGTGTTGTAATAAAGATGTTTCTAAATGAGACTTTTATTTATTTATCTATGTTTATGAATAATAAAGAATCTTGTTTTCGTAGTAACCAACTAGTTGAGATTGAGGCTAATAAATGTAATGAAACATGCAATGTTAGTAGTTTCCACCTATTCATTTATAGTAAATCTTCTAAGGTGGTAACGAACTCCAATTTCACATCATTTATTCACAATATCCCATCTCAAGTTGTTGGTCATGTGAAATATGAGTCCAAAGAGACTAGCCAAAATATTGAGGCACTTCGGTTTCCACCAATGGTTCTGTCAGGCCCTCATTATTTTGTTTTTTCATATGGAATAAATGATATCATCATCGCTAAGACTCTTACCCAAGGTACTAATCATGATTATTTTATGTATGGTTCTCATCAAGTATGCCACTCATTTTTTAATTTCCACCAACACTTCTATGATGTTCACTGCAAATTTTATGATAGAATTGAAGCTTGGTTGGAGGGATATTACTTATCTACGTGTCCCATGAATTGTAACAATGTTTTATTTCTCATAATGGGTAGAGGGTTACTTGATTTAATTCTTCCTATTTTTTATCTTTTACTACTCCAATTTATGCTGCTATTTTTTTATGAACATGTGATTGTAGGTTTGGAGTTACATGGATGGATACATTGGAATTATGATTTCACATAGTTGATTTTCAGCCAGTGTAGTGTAGGATAGGAGTAGGATAGATTAATTTAGTTTCTTATCTTTACATAGTTTTTCACTATAGATTTGATGGTTTTCAATAAATTCAACTGTAAAGAAAAGAGAAAAATCATTTATTCTTATGGGTAAGGCTACATATTGGTTTTTTTTTAAGATGTACCTAATGCATAAATCCCCATGAATTGCCTTTATTCTAATAAATTACAAATGTGGATTATTTTATTTTTAATTTGTTAGTGTAGTCTAATGTTTTTTTTTGGATTCTTGTTAGTTTTCTTTTTGCATTTTATCATTTTAATAAAAAGACTTGTTGGTTGAACAGAAAAAAAATTTCATGAGCAATTTGGAAAGTTGGCATGTTGTTGTTTTCCCTGGATGAGATTTTTGTGAAAATAATATTTTTGACAAAAGAGAAACGTTTAGTTGTTACACTCTCAGATCTTTTTATTTGTGTATTTGGATTAATTTTATGGTCACTATCCATACCATGACATTCATAATTCTCATGTAGTGATCCTTTTATGGACAGACTGTATTTCCAATTAATGTAAAGGACTTTTAAAAAAAATTGAAGAAAAGTTTGCAATTCTTTTTGTTATGAAAATGAACACTCAAGGATTTCCAATTTGATATCTCTATATTAATTGAATTTTGATTGGTAAGATGTTTCTTAGTTGGATTACCTTTGAGTTTTTATTTTGTTGTCTTGTACATAGTTAATGAAAGTTTGAGAATTAAAATTCTTTCCATATTAGATTAAGACCACCCAAGATTTTTCATATTGTCCTTATTCTTACTGAGGTCAACCCACTAAGTCCTACAGGGTAGCACAGACTCTGGCTCATGTCGAAATTATATCCCTTTGTAAGGGAAACAATTGATCATGATGATCTGTTCATCCCTCCAATCAAAGAAATTGTGATCATATGGCTTGTCATCACACCTCCCTTGACACGGGCCATACAGTATGTCCATATCATCATTTTGGGCTCACTTGGCCTAGAAAGAGGTGTTTACAAGTGGGATCTCATCTATGGTATCCTCTCTAGGAAAAACAACACAAGGATCAAGCCATACCCAAACTATTTCTCTCGACCTGTCTTACATTTTTTCAATTGGTCCCTCATGTTTACCAACAAATTGGAACACCAATTGAACATCATCGGGTTTAGGTGTTGATACTAAGAGGGGGGTGAATCAGTATCAAGTACAATTTAAAACCTTTTTCAACTTATACTTAAACCATTCAACTATATCCAATGAGAAATGAACAATAGTATAAGAGTTAAACCAATACACCACAATACACCATGCACAATATATGAGAAATAATCAATAGTTATTGTTCAAGG
>SNQJ01S0160599.1:0-21698 GCA_010110895.2 Picea sitchensis
CATAGCAATGTCAATCATATTTCATCATCAATTTTATCAAATACATGCATAAAACCCCTGATACATCATCCAATAGCTCAAAGACATTACAATGACCTACTATACAAAGCCGAAGAAAAAAGACAAAATACTCTATTGGGCCAACATCCATAGGAGAAGGAAAGTTTCCAGAGGATATCATCCAAGCCATGTGATACGAGGTTATGTGGTCAAGGGATGTCCAGACATACGAATAGAATGAAAGACAAAGGTGATATTACCCGTGGGTGCCTTTGTAGAAGGTGAGTTGTACTCGTCATGGATGCAATTCTTTCCAAGCCCTTATTGCCTTTATTCTTTCTTTTCTTTATTGCTTTTCCTTTTTATTTCAAGGTCTAACTAGAGGACACTGCCTTGGCGTGGTGACCAGAGCTGACAGTGTTACCCACAAGCACTTTCACAGAGATGATAAGGCTGGTTCATGATGAGACCCCCTTTCCCTTGGCCATGCAACCAAAGGTCACTGCCCTGGCATGGTAACCAGATAATGGCAATGTCATACTGCTAAGTACCCATGAACATAATGGACTGGCTCGTGATGAGACTCCCCATCCCCTTGGCTAGGTCTTGTTTTGTCATTTTTCTTCGGGTCCCTCTTGTTTCTTGCTGAGAGGCTTTTTATTGCCTTCTCGGGGATCCCTGGGCGATGCATCTCTAGGTTTCATTTTTTATGGCTTTTATCTTTTACCAGCTGCTTTTACCTTCTAGGCCTTTAGCCCCTTCTTCCCACGAGATAAGGTGTAACCCCACAAATAGATCATCCTAATGTCCAGACTAGGGGAATGGGGCAGATGAGTGGGAGATAAGATGTAAGAGTGATGATATGAGATGATATAAGGTTCATGATGAGACTTCTTCCTTGGCCATGCAACCAAAGGTCACTGCCCTGCATGGTAACCAGATAATGGCAATGTCATACCGTTAAGTACCCATAGAACATAATGACTGGCTCGTGATGAGACTCCCCATCTCCTTGGTTAGGTCTTGTTTGTCATTTTTCGGGTCCCTTTTGTTTCTGCTGGAGAGGCTTTATTGCCTCTCAGATCCCTACATGATGCATCTCTAGGTTTCATTTTTATGGCTTTCTTTATCTTTTACCAGCCGCTTTACCTTCTAGGCCTTTAGCCCCTTCTTCCCCACGAGATAAGGTAACCCCACAACAGATCATCCTAATGTCCAGACTAGGAATAAAGCAGATGAGTGGGAGATAAGATGTAAGAGTGATGATATGACGGGAGCGGATGATGACTCTTCAAAATTTCCCCTGGTGGCAAACCAAACCTATGGGTACAAGCTGCTAGGTACTCCGTCAACTTCCCAAATTCCTGGTCCATGGGTTAATGTAAGATCCAGCAATGGTTTCAATAAAGGAATTTGATGCATATATCTGAAGGTTATAATGATCAAATATGACACATACCATGATACACCCTAACCACTACCTCTATGGAGCAAGAGTCTTCTCCGATACAAGTCCAAACCGAAGGTGATGGATGCTTTTGCTGCTGACAGGACAATTTTGGCTGAGAAGAAGAAAGGTGGGTTCTCCAGGGCCATGCTAAAGTCGTTCTTGTTCTCGGTACTCCATGTATAGGAGTTGTGGGCCTTGAGACATAATTTCTTTAGTTATCCCTAGGCTAGTGGACAACATCTAGCTCCAACTCGGGACATGTGCTCAAATCGTGAGACGATGAGAACCCTCAAAGATCTCCGCCGCATAACTCTGCGTGATTGCTCGACGAAAAATGTCATCAGAATGAGGGTGGTGGTATTGCCACTCGCGATATATATATGTATATACAAATGAAATAAAACAATCAATATGCAAATGAGGAAACAAACTAACATGAAATGCAAATGGTATAATACATGAAAATGCTTACTTACCTGTACTCACTCATGGAATTTATGTCCCACCACCCAGGGTTTGAGGAGGTGTGCCCGCCGATGGTATTGGTGCCTTTTTTTCCTTCCAAAGCCGACGTGATAGTTACGAGCTATCAACCCATTCCATTCCAACTTTGAAAGGTCTGGCCATGATTGTGTGCTTCCTTTAACATTGGTTGTCTCTCCCTTCTGAGTATCCCACATCCATACCATACTCCTCCATACTTTCTCGACTTTGTGTATTTGGTCACCCCAACAACCCTTCAGTATTGCAAAATCGAGGGAGGTGCAAGGGGCTTCATCGTGAAAGACTTCTTGTTGGGACGGTGGATTTGTACATCATCTTCATCCTTCTTTAATATCTTCACCGCCCCAACTTCTTTGTTCTTGAATCATCTAGGAGTTGCCGGTATTCTTCTCCCTTGGGCCATTCGATCTAATTCAAAGTCTTCTTTTGTTGCAAAGGGCATGTCTTTCAGAGAGTATTCTTGAAAAGTTTGTATCACATATTCTGCTGCTTTATGATCATTTATGGGAGGAATAATATCATGTACATGATTCCCAGCTATTGGTACATTGAGTAGCTCGCCCCGTTGTCCCATCTTTTAAGGGAAACCACAAGAAGGTGAGGTCCATCTCAAGCGAACCGCCTATCATCAGTAACCAATCAAACTTCCTAGACAATAACATCCCCCCGCACATCTGGGACATCAACAACTAAAATGTCTATGTGAACTGTCTTCCCAGGGAATTCCTTTAACTGCACTTCATTTCAATCTACGTGTGGGTATGGCCTTGACCAAAACCACACACATTCCCTCGTAAGGCTTAGTGACCTCCAAACCCATTTGTTGCATGACTTAAGGGACATCATATTAGCAATTCAACACCTGTGGTATCTAGTATGCAATTGTTAAGATATTTGTTGTTCATTGTTAAAGTCATGAAGAAGGGAGGGTTTCAAATTAGGTTGGGACCCCAGCGATCGGCCTGCAACATGATTGGGGGGTCTATAGGCTCAGTTGTTCCCGAAAAGAAAGTATCAAAGCCTTCTTTAATGGATGGGATCTTGATTTCTCTTAGGGAACATTCACATGCATCTTGATAACGCCCCTTCAAAGTCAAAGTTAAGGCCAACCTTACCAGTATTGGATTTCCTAGGAAGAAGCACCTCAAGAGGCGGGCTTCGACCCATCAGCAAGAGGTTGTTTCGATTCTTCCTTCGGTGAACCCAAACTTTCTTTTTTATCTTTCCTCATGATTCCTGGTCCAAGTTGTTTATTATTGCCATTCTGGCCTTGGGTCGCCCCTTCAAGGCTTGTTGATGTTCTATATCTATGATGTTTATCCGAGAAAAATTCATGAAGTACAAATTGTTGACTTGTTGGGTTTGCCATGCTATATGGACATTCATGCTCCCAATGCTTCATCACATTCCATGCACCAAGGGTTTTCATCCACAACATTTGTAGGGACCAAGGTATTTGGGACTTCATTTTCATTCTTTGGTTTGTAAAATTGATTTCCTTCGAACTCAGCCTCCAACTGAGGCCCAGGTGCTTGATCCGGGTATTTTTCAAGTCTAACTATCCGGTTCATCTTTTCTTCTTGATTTTTTATGATGCAATCCATGGAGGCTTGTAATTTGCTGATACCGGCGCAGAGATTTGAAGGCAGGTTCAAAGCAGGTACTATTTTCCGCCAGGTCTATTCTCCCCCTAGGGTTAACAAATGGATCAATCTAGATTTATGGAGGTTTCCTTCAATCTTTGTTGCAGCTCTTGGGCTTCTTGAATGGACCGGGGGTTTTTTATCTAAGAAGATGCTCCTAGCTGGCCATTGAAAGACTTGGTATAGATATGAACAAGGTAGTCATCTTTCGTGTGATGGCTTGCGGGAATTCTTTTGAGCAATGTCTCGAATCTAGTGTGAAATTCCTGAATGGACTTATTTTCATACTTGGCAAGGCTATTTAGGCGAGTGAGAAGCATATTAGGGTATTATTTGATACTCCATCGTTGAGAAAGGCTTCTTCAAGTTTTTCCATGGTCTTGATGCTTCCACCAAGAAGGCCGAGATACCAACGCCTTGAGGCATCATAAAAGGGTAAAAGAGAATAAATTCATGACCAAGTCTTCAACATCATCAATCGATGGGGTGAAGTTGGAAGAATGCCCAAAAGCCACTATATGTTCTTCTCGGCACCGGGTAGCATCAAGATCGTAAATTTAGGCAACCACTGGCATTCTTGGGTGGCATTTGCCTAGGGTAGCCTCGTATATCATCATGTCTAACGGTTTGAAAAGGGTAGATGACCATTGTCTTTGATTGTTAACTGGGTTCATAGTACCGGTCCGAGAGCTAGACATGTTTGCTAAAGGAAGTCTTCTTTCCAAAGAGTGACTTGACAATCTGGTGGAATTAAGGAGGTTTTCAAAAGCATAAAGGAGGGTTATTGAATTCCTTGGTTTATGGAGTCGCGATAGTTTTCCAAACTATCAAAGAAAAGGGAATAAAAGCCCGCGAGTCACGCTTGGCAAGTCAGTAATAAAAAGGTCTTTGAGGCAAGGCTTACCAAAGATTTGTTGCTGAGGAAGATTGACTTGTTCTCGCAACAACGCCAAGCAAAATGTTATCACACGCTTTATAGCTGTGGCCTAGTGCTGCCAGCGACAGTACAACCGGCGTAAGATGAACCTTCCCACCCAATGTCACCCTCAATGGGGAGGTTCTTCGCTTTTAGGGAGGTTAACCTAGGGGAGACGTCCCTCGTAACCTGGGTTTGAAGAGGTTAAAGTATAAAAGTCAAGGGGAAAGTTCCTCCTCACAGATTACTACTCAAGGTCAGATAGTCCCGCTAATCAACCAATAATGAAGTAAAGTCCCAAATGAGAACACCGCCTCCTAACAAGACAACAACAATACAATATATATATAAAGCAGTAACTCGTTGGGTTAGTACTATGACTATTCCGACACACATAGGCAATGAAACAACGGATATTAATGAATTCAACGTTTTATCAATATAGCCATGTAAGAATATCAATTCACCAATAGCTAATGAGATGATGCAGCAAACAACATATCCAATCAACCATTTCATCAATAAATGCTTTTAACCATCATCTAATTGCCTATTTTCACCATTTGTTGCCAAGACATGATAAACTAACTCAGGACGCAAATTTTAATTAGGTTAGTTTGCTAGTTAGGGTTTGAAAATTTAATGTTTGAGAGTTGTTTTGGACACTTGGACTTCAACGCTGTGTCTGGTGATCAGTGCCTATGGCATATGAGTCAATTAAGGAGAGGACGCAAGTTTGAAGGAGTAATAGGCTAGACAAGAGGGAAGGTTCTAGAGTGCTGCAATGGCGTGGCCCTAGAATCAAACCCTAGGGGAAAGAGGCTCACTGTGTTGTTTAAGCAAGGCCTCGTGTTCTTTCCTCCTTCTTTAGGTCAAACTTGGCAAAACGGCTAGCAGCGAAAATATTTAAAACAAGGGGATTCAATGAGGGAGAGTGTTACAATGGAAAGTTCTATCACTAAGACCCTAGAATATGGATGGCCTAGGTGCAGATAACCCAGGGCTCAGGATGTCACCGGCCATTTAACCTTTAAAAATCAAAGTCAAGTATGGGAGAAAGTAAGAAGAGTGTAGCAAAAGCTAGTCTTTCTTCCTTCCTCATTGGCTGAAAATTCTTCTAAGGGGACATATGACAAGGACCTCCATGGTTCCGCTTGTCACCTAGGCTTTTAAATCAACAAATTTATAAGTAAATGTAAGAATACTAACCTACAACCATTCAATCAAGAAGTTTTTATGAAAACACTTTGCTATTACCATGAAGAAAAGTGTGCAACCTCTAGTTGTAAACCTTTCCTGGAGAAATGCCAAATATGCCAAGAAAAAGCCTTCCATCAACAAGCCTTTACTTTAAAGACCAAATACCCAATAAGGGCGTAAAAAATCGTGACACCTCCCAAGTGTGAGTTGTTGTGTTATGTTCAAATGAGGGAAAACATCCACAATTTATACCTCTATGACCTTTAATTTGCAATTAGGTCATTAAAAATAGCCAACAAGGCTGCAAACCAAAATCATACTATTTACATTAATCGCTAAGTAAATGACATAAATGAAAAAAAGGTGGGACGTCAAGCCCACCTCGAGAGAGATCTTAGGCCCTTTCTTACACCTAGCATCTAGAAGTCGGACAAGTAGCCCTTTTAGGGCTCCTAGCCGCCACACGCAGCCATCCCATCAAATCCGCACATGCTCAAGGTGACATCCAAGTCTCCTGGGTGACGCCCTGTCCATCAAAAGAAAGTTGCCTTATCCGGCGCGGGTCAACCCTCCTAGGTCGGGCTTTGTCAAAGTGTCCTGGTGGAACATCCTTCTTCTTCTTATGTAAAGGCTCATCAAACCACTGGCCCCGCTCGCCCCCCATGGGGTCCCAACAACCATCTAATGTAATTTCAGCCCATGGAGGTCCCAACTAATCATCTCCATGTGTACCGGTCCAACATGTACCGGCCCCATCAGCATGTTCCTGTACATCAAAAACTTCGCCTCCATGGGCTCATTAGTCACAAGGATCATAGCAATGTCAAGCATATTTCATCATCAATTTTATCAAATACATGTATAAAACCTATGATACATCATCCAATAGCTCAAAACATTACAATGACCTACTATACAAAGTCAAGAAAAAGACAAAATACTCTATTGGGCCAGCATCCATAGGAGAAGGAAAGCCTGAGGATAATATCCAAGCCATGTGGATAATGAGGTGATGTGGTCAAGGGATGTCCGACATATGGATAGAGTGAAAGATAGAGGTGATATTATCAGGGTGCCTTTGTAGAAGGTAAGAAATCTGGCCATGGATGCAATTCTTTTCCAAGCCCTTATTGCCTTTATTATTTCTTTCTTTATTACTTTTTCATTCCTTTTATTTCAAGGTCTAACTAGAGGACACCGCCTTAGCGTGGTGACCAGAGCTCTACGCTGTTACCCACAAGCAATTTCACGTAGGACAAAGATAAGGTCGACTGCGTGATGAGACCCCTTTCCCTGGCCATGCAACCAAAAGTCACAGCTCAAGGCAGTAAATCCGATAATGGCAATGTCATACTACTAAGTACCCAAGGAACATAATGATTGGCTTGTGATGAGACCCCCATCCCTTTGTCCAGTCTTGTTTTGTCATTTTTCTTGGGGTCCCTCTTTTTTCTTGTTGAGAGGCTTTTTTTTATTGCCTTTTCGGGGATGCTTGGGCCAGGCATCTCTAGGTTTCATTTTTTATGGCTTTTATCTTTTACCAACCGCTTTACCTTCGCCTTTAGCCCTTCTTCCCACGAGATAAGGTGTAACCCCACAAACAACTCATCCTAATGCCCGCATCTAGGGGAATGGGGCGTATGAGTGGGAGATAAGATGTAAGAGTGATGATATGATGGGAGCGTGACGATGGCTCTTCGTACCGGTGGCAAACCAAAACCCATGGGCACAAAGTTTTTTCTGTTTGCCTGGCACCGGTCAATCCCCAACCCCGGTCAAGCTTGTTAATGTAAGATCCAAGCAGCTTGTCAGAAATAAAAGGAATTTGATGCATATATCCGAAGGTTATAATGATCAAAATATGACACACACCTCATGATACCTCGGACCAATTGCTCCTCATGGAGCAAGAGTCTTCTCCTATACAAGTCCAAGCCAAAGGTGACGGCTGGCCAAGCCGACAGACAACTCGATGAAGAAGAAGAAAGATGGCCTTCCGTGGCCATACTGAAGTCAATCCTGCTCTTCTACATCTGGCTGTCTAGGACCCCACCCTGAGACATGATCTCCTAGTTATCCCTGTGAAATCGGGGATAACAAGACCAAGAGAGGGAGACTCTTAGTGAGATGCCAAGATCCATATACTCTTGGTGAGATGCTAAGGGTAGGGACCTTTGGTGAGATGCTAGGAGGTAGAAATCAACAGTGAGATAGCAAGGTTGAGATCTTTGTTGTGATGCCAAGATCTAGTTGATTTTGGATAGGTGGAGAGACACTTCCGTCTATGGATCACGTAGATTGAGAAGATCTGTGTTAGTGACTACTTTCATTTATCAGGGTAAAACTATACTCACCGAGTATATGTCAGAAGGCAACCATGTCCACTATAGGGACGGATTGGTGGTGATGAGCACTTTCCTCGCAAGAGGGAGGCGATTTGTGTACCTGAAAGTGGTCCCTATAAAGCTTAAGGAGTCTCTCAAGCACAAAGGGGGAAAATTGCTATTCTTTACTTTATCTTATGATTCTAATTTCACTTTCTGACTTCTAGGAGTTTTAAGTCAAAGTGAAATATGTCACTTAAGTCATAAGTGACAATTAATTCACAATGGGTGAATTAATAGACATAAGCAAATCAAGGAAAGTGGGTTTCTTGTGAGATTCTTTTGGGATGATCCACCCATTGATTAGATCACAGATCTAATCTAGGCCATTGATCTTAGGGTTGGCATGAGGAGGCTAAAGAGAGGGTAAAGGCATTTTGGAGACTCATCTTCACTTGAGACTTTTGAAGAAGAGAAGGAGGGTATATCTTTGAAGAGGAGAGGGGCGTACTTCATGAGGGTTTGAGAAAACCCTTGAGAGCTAGGCAGCTTGGAGCTTGCATGGAGGTTATCCATGGAGTCTTAGGCCTTCAATCTTTAGAGGAAGCACTTTGTGTTAGAATTAGGGTAATAGAGCAAAACAATAGTATCTTTTAATTTCTCGCTGAATAAAACAACTAGATCTTAAGATCTAATAACTCAACATTCTTTAATAAAGCATTCAGACTGAAGACTAAAGTGAGACAAGAATAAACCCCAAGAAAAGTTAGATCCGGGATGATCACAGATCTACCATTCAATGGTTACAAGAACCTACTAATTTGACAAGGAGCGATCGTATAAGACAAAAACTCAAAACATTTTGCATAGATCTGCAGATCTAAGACCAATTTGATGATAAACAGTAAACCAACTATAGAGACAGATGTAAAATCAATATATAGCTTCGGATCTAAATTAATGTAAAAACTAATGATCAATCCAGCATCGAAGTAAAATAAGATCTAGATCTGGAGATGATGAGTAGGTAGCTTACCTGGTACAGCAATCTTACCTCTGAAGAAGAAATAGTAACCACATGAGATGTGGGTAGAAACTTTAGGTATGCTCGTATTCAGTTTTGATCCTCCTTATAGGTTGGATCTCTTGCTAATAGATGAAGGAACTTTCTTGCCACAAAAGAGATAAAACCAAAACCCCTCACAAGGACAAACCCTCAAACAACAATAGGTTTAAAACATTCAAAACCCTACACAAGAAGACTGTGGATAAACCTCATTACCGCAGGAGATAGGAGGTCGTACCCAAAGGCATACCACAACAAGAATAGTAGGCCAAAGACTAGAGGCACACCAGATAACAGATGAGAGAAGACTGCAGACTATAGGCTAACCACATAGCAATAGAAGGAGAGGTTGTAGCCTGTAGGCACCTCACACAGCAAAATAGAAGAGGGCCAAACCCTAGAACACATCCACAACAGAAAAAGGAAAGGGCCACACTCTAAAACTTAGCCACAACAGATGGGAGAAGGAGCCACACCCTCCACAGCATGGTTATCACAACCAAAACACAAGGAGGCCGCACCCTAACAACCCTCAAGGGTTGCCGCTGCCACACACCACACAAACCCTGCAATAAGAATAGGACAAGTCGTAGCTAGGAGGGACTTCACCAACAAAAAAGAAACCGCAGCAAGGAGGGACTCCCCACCACAGGAGGAGGTCAGAGCAAACTGTGAACAAACTCTCAACAAGAGAGGATAAGACAGCCAGCCAAAGGAGAGAGATCAGCGCTCACACTTAGAAGAAAAGTGAAAAATAAAGTGGATGAAATGAGGGGGGGTTTGAATTTATAGTTTAGGTTAGGGCAAAGTTAAATTAAAATCAATATAAAAATATATCATGTTTAAATTATGTAATTTAAAACATGATATAATAAATATTTTAATTTAACCCCTTAAAAAAAATAACACAAAACCCCAAACCAACACAAGTAAAGGTAAGGGGAGGGTTAGCAAGGTGGCAATACTCTGCTCTTCATTTTCATGAGGAACTTATTACTTTATCATCATTGCATATGGGACTTATCCCTCATATGGTTATGTCCTTCTTCATGAAGGTCAAGGTAACATCAAATACTTTGATAGAGGATCAAGCAGCTCCAAATCCTTTTTTCCGGGTCTTATCCACCAAGGTCAAAGACCATGATCAACCCATGCCATATGCATGGGCACCGACATTTGTGGCCCTAGGCTTATCTAGGGGCTTTAACGCTTGGTTCTAGACCAAGAACCCTAGCCATATAGCCCCTCGGGTCTCAGACGCTTGCTTTAGACCAAGAACCCTACTGATACTGGGCCCCAAGGTCTTTTGCCATGGCACTGACCGTTTGGTCTTAACATGTACCCTAAGAGTGCATCAAGCCCTAGATCTTGTCTAGGGTCTTAGCCATCCTCCGTGGAGAATGGCTCTTGCCGCTGCTATAAATTTAACACTTGTATGGAGGAGGTGCGCATCTTGAGGAGGAGGGAACATTCTATTTCCTTCATTTTCTCATAAGAGGAGGAGGACTTGTCATATCAGGATGAGATCTGATTCATAGGGAGAGGAGATCTTAGCTCTCACAGGAGAGGAGACCTCAGCTTTAGGTCTCGCCATTTATTGTGATCATTTCCGCATGGGAGGAGGGCACATGGAGTTGAGAGGACCGGTAGCCACTGCAGCGATCTGCTTGAGGATTCCGAGCTTGGACAGCTTCTGGATGGAGAGCACACGAGAGGACATTCCTATGGAGAGATTTCTTCTTTGGGCTACAGATGAGCTTGGGCGCCTCAATTCAGTATAGAGGTCAACAAAGGGAGAGGGCACACTGAGTTTGGGCACTTCTTTCTAGATCTTGTGGCAAGGCTCATGAAGATCTTGCTATGTATATAGGTTCGTATTGTTTCATTACTTGTTGCATCTCTTTCTTTAATCATAATTATATAGACAAATATCCCAAAACTGGTTTTCCTAAGCCTATCTTGTGGTCATGTTGGACCAAAATTAGTGTCAAATTTTTTTGCATGTTTAGAAGTGTAGTTCAGCATTTAAAGTTCAAGATCTAGAGGTAGTGTTATGTGTTTTAAGCATTGTACAAAGCAGCATTGGAGATAAGAAAACACTTTGGTAAGGGCACCTTAAAAGAAAGTTAATAATTCTAACTGAGTAAACATTGGGGCGTAAAGTGGATGATCTGCTTGTTGTCCTAAACAACAAAAAGAAGAACATAGTTGAAATCCATTACACATGTCAGACAGACCTTAGGTGGTAGCCTCATATGACCTCAGATAATTTCTACAATGTAAGTAGGTCCTTGTCTCTGTCCCCATTGAGAAATTTTCAACCATTGATTGAGAAAGAGAGATCCTAGCGGTAGCTACAACCAATTTTTCTCTTCATTTATTTATCCATACTATCTATGTTTAAGAAGAAGAGATTTTGGGCCCAGTCTACTACACTTCAAATGCATTTTTCTAGGTTTGTTGAAAGAGCCTGTCAGAAAGCAACACTCCTCGCTTCATCAAACTTCTCTTGGTCTTCTGGCTGGCTTCAATCCCTCACCAGCTTCTTCCATTGAGTTAAGGAAGGAGGAGAGAGCACCTGGGCTCAGTTCACTTGGCCACACCAAAGTGAGCCTCTATCCCCCAGGGTTTTGGACCTTTGAGTACCCTTGCCTAGCAAAACCCTCAAAGCCCCTCTAGTCTCCAGTTTTACCTTTCTCCTCCTCTTTAGCTTCTACATCCTTTCACTATTTTGACTCATTAAACCCTATAATTCTGATTTAAAGAGACCTCTTGCATTGAAGTGAACTTGATCAATAAACAACCAAAACCTTGAATTGAAACCCAACTACTAACCCTAGCCTAAGAACTAACCCTACTAAATAAGTGTTGTCTTCATCTCTTGCCATTAACACCTTTGTGCAACAAAACATTTTCATTATAAGCACTGAATGTGTTAGCTATGGAAGTCACCTGGATTGCAATAGAGTTAAAGCCCCACTTCATCACTTTTACAAATACCATTTGTTTTAAAGGGTGATCAATGATAGAGATCAAGAAGATATCATTTCTAACTCCGAAAACCCAAGCTTGGAAGTGAAAAACAAAGGAGGTCTCTGACTAACTGTACCAATGAAGTCCATTATAAAATGAGCAAATGGAATACATGGTAAGAGGAGTGACCAATACTGCCTTGGGCATCATGCCTTTCAACAACTTGAGGAACAAAAACTCAGAATACAAGATCCTCTTGGTTCGTAGAGCTTTAGAATCAAGGGACTTGACTGGATTCCAATTCCAAGTCGTTCGGCCGATGAGAAAATACAAGAACTGATAGAAAATAATGCAACTATTACAAGGATCCAACCTACATCATCCTATAATAAAGGTAAGTTCGATCTAGATCTCTAATTCGAGTTATTCCAAATCACGTTGCAAACAAAGAGACATGTGAAAGAAGTCGACATTCATAAGGCAAGAAGTCTCAAGTGCCAATACATAACCGGAACAACCAGTGCTTCGTTAAAAATTTACAACCAGGAGATCTGCTCAACCATCGAATACCAAAACAAAATACAAAACCGAAAATATACCAAAAAATTCAAGACAACGAGTAAGCGTGCTAGACTTTGTAGACGGGACTTTTCACTGAATCTTATTCACTTTTCATATACGCCATCTTAACTCAAGATGGCTCATGCTAAGGGTATTGAGTCTTTAAATGCCAAATTAGCGCATATCTTCCATGGTGAGTCAAGGACATCGCGAAGCCTGGTGGGAAACTAAAGATAGAGGACCATCTTCAAAGGCATTTCTCTCAGCTAGGGCATCCATACTCGGCAATTAATGAGTGAGGCTTAGGTTTCAACCATCTCTCTCTTCGCTCAACTTAAGCGTGCATCATCGTGATTGAGACTGCGAACCCACACCGAGTGTTGAAATAACAACCCATATATTCATTATTTTATTATTGGATTAAATCCCCATTGTGACTAATCCTCATGTCATTATTATTATTTTTGTTATTGATTAATCCCATTGAGGATTAATTGCTGCCTGTACTGTATAGCGACCAAATCCCTTTATGGATTGGTCATCTGGACACCAGCGACGTAATAAGAAGTCGCCTAGCGCTATAATGGAAGACCCAGAATTTTTAAAGGTGGGTTTACCCACCCGCAGTGAGAGGTCAGCTCTACTAGTTGACCTTTCATCGTGCTGGCCTGATATAACAGAGGCTAGTGCTCTACTTCATACACACAACTCAATTTGCTCGTTCTCTTATGAGTAAGCCGCAATTAACAATTGAGAGGAGAAGAAGAGTGGCGATTCTTTGGGAGGGACCATTCATATTGGCTTGAGCTATCTCGAACATTACATAAGCCACTTACGATATGAAGTTTCGTCGGTTTCTTCCCCAGAGGGTTTCCAGATAAATGTTGTGTCTCTGTGAATGTATATTCGCTGATCCATTCTTATTATGCCTTATCTAATGAAATTCAAAGAACTATAATAACGGCATGAACATTGATTACGGTTTCAGAGCCAACCCTAAGGAAACATATTTCGCAAGAGGAAAACGCCATCATACCGCATTCAAAAATTAGGTTTTGCAAAAGTGAGTATTTAGCTCCCTAACCTCCTAGAAAGATGCTGCTCTTCCAAGCGACCACCGGCACCTAGAGCGCGACTCTCCGCGGGTTGATCTTCTCGAAAGTGAAACCAGTGTACCAGAAAGTACTAGAAGTACCAAAAACTAGAAGTACCGTGGCACTAGAAGTACCGTGAAATTAAGTACCGAAGCACCGCCTCGAACCAAATCAGATTTGACGGGTAAAAATTTGGATTTTCTCAGATCCGACCACTGTGCTACTCACCTCTACCAAGCCGCATCTCCCCGGTAAGGTCAAACTTGATTTCAGCACTTTCACTTTGGTTATTTGTTGCCAGCACAATGATGTCCTAGCAACAAAGCTTCGTTGAGAAATTAGGCATTGCATACCATGCTCGAAGCATAGGATCACCGGACCCTGCGTAGAGAACGACCTATCAAGATTTATCAAAGAAGAAGTGAAAGAGCTCAAGATGTCGAGAAAGCGAAGCATCAAAAGGACTCAATCGGGCTCGAGAATCATTATAAGATTCAATCAAAGACCACCTAAAAATACTTCAAAAGAAATGTTTGATTCCCTAAAAAAACTATATGAAGGAAAGAACATCAATCGAAGATGAATCCTTAACTCAGCTTGAATATCACCAAGGATGTTGAAAGGAGAAACGATTCAAGAACATTTCTGAATCTCCGAGATAAAAGAACGGTTGAAAGCGATAGGAGACACCATCTATCAACGAATTTGTTATAACCGCCCTAAATGGTCTCGAAGACCTTGGGATGCCTTCATCCAACAAGATGTGGAAGAAAGGAAAAACTACAGTTTGAAATCATATGGGAAGAATGCACCAAGAAGAGACAAGGGTAGCCAACCTGAAGACTACTAGCTAGGGACAATGATCAAGCCCTATCTACTCATACAAAGGAGGAAGAAGAAACCCTACTTCAAAAGGAATCTCAGAGAGAACCGCAACTATCAAACAAATTCAACAATCAAGAATCTCTTTCAAGAAATTTTCAGAAGGACAACGCAAGGGATGAGAACTCTCATCTATACAATGCTATCATTGTGATAAGATGGGATACAAGGCGAATAATTGTCCAGCCAGAAAAGAAGAGTACAAGAGGAAGCGCATAAAGGCAACATGCTCACATTGCTCTAAGATGCAAGAACCACCTATGAAGATGATTAAGGACCATGTCTTCATCTCTCGTGATCTCAGATCATCCGAGAGGACACATGGCTCATTGATAGCTGAGATCAAGACATATGACTGGTAAGAAAAAATACTCTCTCTCTTGTATTTCAAAAAAGAAGTTTTCTCGTAAAGTAACTCTTTGGAGATGATTATCAATATCCCATCAAGGGAATAGGAGAATCAAAATAAAAGCTAGATTCAGAAAACTCAATAACAATGAAGGACGCATTCTATGTAATCGGCCTAAAGAATAACTTACTCTCCATATCAGTTTAGACAAGAAAAGCTATAGAGTTGCCTTCATATATGGAGAAGTTCTATGTGGCTAAAGGAGAAACCTTTAAATGAAGCAATTGTCATCGAAAGTGAAATAGAAAATGGCTTATATAAGCTGAAGGGTCACCCAGAACTGTTGCGACCCATGCCATCTAAAACTCATGCAATCCTTGGCATAGAAGATTGGCCCAATATCAACCACAAGGCCACCACATGTGCCATCACGTACTTCACCGTAACTCAAGGCTGAATGTGCGAAGGCATATGCAATGATGTGCTAAGGAAGAACATCAAGAACCCTTTCCAAAGAGGGAAAGTTAAAAGGTATGAGCATTGAACTCATCCATCTGCATTACGTAATTCAATGCCATCATCCTCCATTAGTGGGCATGTATACTATGTATCATTTATTGATGATTATTCTCGTGAAGACCTGGATATATTTGAAGAACGAAAGATGAAGTATTCTGTAAATTCAAGGAATTCTAAGCCTCGATAGAGAATCTTTCCAAAAGAAAGATTAAGATACTCAGTCAGATAATGGAGGAGAATATAATTTAAGGAGTTCAGAAAGCTTCTGCAGAGATGTCTGGATAAAGAGGGAACTAACTACTCCCATAATCCTCAACAAAATCCGGTAGTCAAAGGAAGAACGTAATCCATTATGGGAAGCCTGAAGACCATGATTCACCATCAAGATCTTCCTATGTGCTTATGGGCGTACTTACTACTGGTACCGCTATGCAACGCACTATCCTGATAGCTGGCACTTGGGTCTGACCCTATCAAATGCGTTCACTGAAAGAAGCTAGAGGTAAGCTCATCCAAAAATATTTGGTTGTCCAAAGGTTTATCCATATACCAAAAGAGAAAAGAAAGGTTGGAGCCCGGAAAGAGGCGGAATATTTAGGATATCAGGAGGTATCTAAGGCCTTCGCATCTACCTGCTCACCACCATATTGAGATTGGTAGGGACATGACTTTTGATGAAGAAGCTGCACTTAAGAATGAGAAGATGCCAGCTTGAAGAAGCACATGAAGAGAAATCCGTAACCAAGATGACAATCCGGTGAGGGAAGTTCCCAGAGCTGCAGAAATTTTAAGGGAAGTCATAGCTTCCCTCGATGAGGAGACTCAAGATCATGATATAAACAAAGTTCAAGAACCTCTCAAATGACCTTCTCCCATAAAAAAGCCTGCTAGCAAGAGAGTTTATTCAGATGGAGAGAAGTATGGTGTCCTAGAAGGAACCACAAGACGGTGTGAAGAGACCAAAGCCATACTCCAGCTATAACGGTTTAATGCGCAATCTACTTGATGAGAACCCACATGTTTTGAAGAGGCTATAGAAGAAGGAATGGCAGATGCCATGACAAAGGAATACCAATCCATAATAAAGAATGATGGCGGGAAATTGTTCCCATCAAAAGTAAGGATGTGGTATCATCAAAATGGACTTTCAAGATAAAACAACATGTCATTGATGGAAGTATTGAGAAATATAAAGCAAGATTTGTCGTGCCAGGGTTTTCCTTAAGGAAGGAATCGACTATGAAGACATTCGCTCCTTTCGTGGCCAGATACACTTCGATCGTAACCATTATAGCTCTTGTCGCCACATTTGTTGGAAGCTGCACCAAGATGGATGTGAAGACACTTTTCCGAATGGTGTCATTGAAGAAGAAGTGTATATAGAGAAACCCCAAGGATTTGGAGGCTGAAGACGTGAAGTCTCATGTCCATGATTGAAGAAAGCTCTTGATATCGATTGGAAACCAAGCTCCCGAGCTTGGTATACCGGGTGGTTGTCGCTCTAATGCAATACTTTGCAAACGTGAGCTAAGTCCGCTTCCTTAGTGTTCTCTATACAATGTCTGTCCCTGCCTACATCATTACCTTTGGATGAACTTCTTTCCGCTTCTAGGCTTACTCCTAGGGAAGCCATGGGGTGTATCCTCACGCTATTGTTAATTTTAAATACAAGTGTTCTAGGAGTTAGTTTTACTGGGATTAGGCCAAAGGAAAAACTAGCAAACAACAATGCAAGTTTAATTCAAGTCTAAATATATATGCAAAGTCAGCCCTTTCCCTAAGTCAACTAATGACTAGTCACATAAGGGTTGGGCAATGGGTCAATTAAGTTTATGGGTGGTTCTGCTACAACAAGTTTACAATTAAATCAAAAGCAAACCACCCAATCCCCACAATAAAAATTAATTACAAATTATAAAATTGGGTACAAGATATACGTAAGATACAATCACACCCTTAGGTCAGCATGCCCTAAGTGGCTTTTAATTTACTTGACTGCTCTCACTGCTACTAACCACTTCGTTAATTTGGTTGATAAAACAAGGATGTTTCTGGCGGGATACTCAAACACTTGTCTATCCACACCACAACAATGATAATTGATTACAAGATATCCAAGAAGCATGAAACAATATATCATAACACCATTAAAGATTAAATAGATAGTTGCAAGATGAAAGATATGACAATTTAGATGATCACAATGTAGCCTATCACACATCTATTTCCCAAACATACAAGTGTGATCTATGCAAACTATTCTTATTAAAATTTAGATCCCAACCCTCTAACTATGTGTGCTGCCCTAACTCCCCTTATTCTACCAAATAATCCGCCCGGTGCTCAAGATACCTGTTTTACCCCAAATTTCATTTCCCAAGGTCAGGCCCGTCATCACCACACACGAAGCAGTAGTCGAGAAGGGATCTCTAACGGAATCAATCACGGACGGTCCCCGCCACTTCCCAAAGATCGGCCCTTCTACCATGATGGCAAAACAAATTGTTTAAAGACTCTGAATGTTTTGGTGGCTGGTATAAGATCCTCGGTGATCTTTAGGGTTGGTTGTTCATGAAGGTAAAGTTTACACTTTATTTTATCTTCTTTAGCTAATGATCGTGAGTGAAAAGTGACTTAAAATGAGTGTTGTAAATGAAAAATTATTCCAATAACAAGTGAACGAGTAAAGACTGGCACAATGATAGCAAAAGTTGAAACCATCAATACCATCACATGCAAGATAGCTTAAAGGATATAAACATGTAATTGTAAACCGTAGAGCATATAATGATAAAGTGAAAGATACAGCTTGAAGCACTTAAGTAAGCCTAAACCATGAACCATGTTAATTGGATGATGTCAATGTGTGATTGAAATGAGACAGCTTAAAAGAACAAGTTAAGGCATGAACACATATTTAAACCATCCACATTATCACCATAAAGATCATACCATAAGTGTGTCAAATGATGAAGATTTAAACTTTAAAGCTTATGATATTAAACCATCAATGTATTATACCACTAGCATATATTTAACATAAAACACTAAACCATAAGCATTAGAAGTGTAAGTGAAAAGATTACAAGGAGTCAATTTAGGCCGGGAGCATCATCCAATAGTGTGTGTTTGGTGTGAATAATATGTCATAAAGATGTAAACCAATCTACCACAATCTGCAATGTATAAGATGTTACTTATACAAAGACAGAGCATTTGGTGTGCGGTGTATGGGTGTTTTAGAGAGCCATTAGAATGTGACAAAGTTCAGAAAGCATAGAAACATGAACAGCGTGATTAATAACCCAAAGCATATGCACCTAAGATACGAATATTTAAACATTTAAAGCAGCTTAAGATGTATACTGTATGTGTTAATGGCAGCGATGTAGATTTGACAGTTGGATTATTTAGATAGTAAGCAGCAGCTCAATATCACATCAACTCACTAAATCATCATTCATATGTTCTTAAAGCATAAGTGTTAAATCATTAGAGAGCAGCTTTAAGTGTTTCAACTGAATTTATGACAGCAGAGATGAAAGGGACAGTAGAGATATTAGGGTCACAAATAGCAGTTGGGTAAACGAAATATGTGTATGCCTAAAACAAGATTAGCCAATGACCTAACAGCAGATTGGTTACATGTATGAACGCAAAGTTTTAAATGTACAGATAGCTTGATAAATGAGGAGATTTTAAAGTGTTGTAAAGCATAATGATCAAAATCCATCAAAACATTGCACAACATAGTTACCCTACGCCAACACAAGCATTGTAAAATCAGCTTAGACCATTAGCATAGGAACATTAACTAACCAACCATGGTATGCGTAGTGGCAAAATGATGATACAAACAGCGGGTATTTAATAAAGGTCAAGTAAGGAATGCCGGCTATTATTAACAGGGCCGTAAGCAAAGGATGGAAGATATTACAGAGGACGTGAAAATGAGAACAAGATGAAGGGCCAGAGGTTTATGAATGTAATGAGAGTCGAGTGAGTAGGGTCAGGACCCTTTGAGTGGGCTATTATGCAGACTAGACTGCGGAGTTAAGGCAAGCTCAATTTGTTTAAGGTCAGATAGAAGAAGGGGTTTTTCAAAGTAGATCCAAGACTTGCTTAAAAACCACAACCAATCTAATGCTAAGTGTGAAGAACTTAGCAAGCTAAAATCATACACCTCAAGTGTTTTAAGAAGAGCTAGATAACTTAAAAATGAAGTAGATCTAGGACGCATAAACAAAACCAAGTTATCTAACCATTAGTATGAAAAGAAGAGCATGTGAATAAAGAGGAAAGATCGATAATCTAGGGTTGTATCTACAAAGAAACTAGATTCAGGGTTAGATACTTTTAGGGTTTAGAAAAATACTTACAACTTCAGAAAATTGCTAGGTATGAAGGAGGAGAGGAGATATTAGTCACCTAAGTCAAGGAGGTGCTTGGGAGTCCTCCTAGATGTCCAATACAGCCTTCTACCATCCAATATGACTCTGATCTGCAATAACACCAAGTTAAACCTTGCTGATCTGCTCCAAGTATGATTGATCATCAGTTGTCTTCAGAAATTTCAGATAAACACGTAAAATTTACATTTAAGCATATTGAAGATTTTATAAATTTGACCTATCTATGAGCAATCAACCACAAAACCAATATGGATGATAGCAAGATTCAAGTAGCAAAAGAGAGCAATGAGTTTATGAAGGCCAAGGTTGGAAATCTTCTCTAGAGTCTCTCCCAATCCTTCACCTATGAGACAACCCGCAAGAACTCAACACAAAGCATTGATTCATAAAGTTATTAGCATGGTGGTTAGTATCTCGTGATTCGAACTATCCATGATAAAACTCATCAAGCAATACATAAATCATCATCACTATCTATTTGATTTACCTTAGCAATACACTCTCCTAAGGAATGCTAGCTATTAAATTCATACCATGAGCATGAACAACATCACCAAAAATATCTCACCTTATGAGACTAATCTCTATAATCCAAGATGTCCTCCAAAGCTTTTCTTTTTTATTACCTACTCAAAATGATAGATCCTTGGGCAACTAGTTGCTCCAAGCAATCCAAGAGCAATGAAATGAGTGTAGTGTGGCAAGAGCAAGAGAGTATGAGAGAATTTTTGCAGCATGACAATAGCTCAAAGAATGGTGAAGAAAAATGAGGGGGAGGGGTTCCTTTTATACCTCTAGAGGCAAAAGGAGATGGCTTGCATGGAAGACAAGTGTTGGTTAGCTAGCTAGGAGCACAAATCTCTAAGAGAGGGCGCCCTAGCTAGGGTTTGTGGCTTTGGAATGAAGCAGAAACGAATTGCTTAGGTGGAGCCATGAGAATGGCTGAGAAAACTTCTAGAAAGGGCGCCTAGGTCAATCTAGAAGGACCCAAATGCCATATTTGGAAGTTTGTTAGAGTTTGGGATAGTTGAAAGTCAAATCACATTGAAGAGGGGCGCACTTTAGGAGAGAGAAAGGGGGCGGCCAGCATTAGGAAAGGTTTTGGGGAGTGGAAACACCACAATGAGGGCGCCTTGGGTGAAGGAAACAAACCCACTTCCTAAAAATGGAACGTGGGGTTAGGTTTAGAGTCAAGGAGAGCTCAACCACCAATGGGGGCGCTCCAAAGAGGAGGACGTGAGGGTTTAGGATGGGTAGAGTTAGTTAGGGAAGAGTCTAGAGTCTAGGGTTTTGGTCTTTTAGGGTTTTGGTAGCCTAGGGGAGCGCTCCACACATGTGTGAGAAGCTTCTTCAGTTTTCTAAGGATTAAAAATAAGGATTTAATTAGTGAGGGTCGAATTCCCCCTTAGGGCAAGGTTTAAATAAGTGAAAAAGTGAATTAAAAGGTTAAATTAAGTTAGGAAAAGGCTGGGAAGGGGTTAGGAAGGTTAGGAGGGTCTCTTCTTGCCACTTTCCACCCTACAACTCACTCACTAACTTAAAATTACAATGGTTTTGTGATTTTTAATAAAATCACCTCAGCAATTAAAATTGCTGTTATTTGCCCTAACTGACTCTAAGTGGACTTTGACAAAGAAAAAATAGTTCGACTGAGCTGAAACTTGGCCAGTGGGTGTAGGGAGTGCTATTCCATTCATTTTGAGCACAAATACCCCTATCTTTCTCCCAAAGGTGAAGTTTTTACAATATAAGCTCAAAAATTAATTAATTAATTAAAAATTAATTAATTAAAAAAAAAAAAAAAA
>SNQJ01S0160604.1:4649-21697 GCA_010110895.2 Picea sitchensis
AGTTTCAAGATAATCATTAGGGTTCAGTTTCTAAGAGTAAGTTTGTGTTTTCTTCTCAGAATAACCTTTAGATAGGAATTAGAATCTTACCAGCACATATAGTGTAGCAGCTCTAAGTTCACTTACCCTGGTTTGACAATTCATTGTTTTCAGGTAATTAAAAATCTTTAATATAACACCCTGACAAAGCTTGTGCAATTTATCAAGATGTTTATGAATATGTTGAAAAAATATAGGAGAAATGTTACTTTTCTTGACATGTTCAAAGAGAGACACTTTGTGAGATATATTGTCACAATGAGAAAAAAAATATCAATATTTCGCCTTCATCATCATGGATGATTTTAAGGATGGAAATTTATTTTAAAATGTAGAAACCTTGGCGAATCTTACTAATCCTTCATATGCCTACTATAAATGATTGGCGATATTTTTGTAAAAACATTCAAATTTCTAAAGATTTTATACAATTTGTATAAAAGTTTGACGATTTTTAAGGTAAAATAATTTTATATAATAGAAGTTGGGCGAATCATTTTTAGAATGGCGAATCTTTTTTTGGGAAAAACCATGGAAAATTAGCCCATGAGCGAAATTTAGCCCCTAAAATCATCCCTATTCATCATTATGTCATATTATTTCTTGATTTCACTTGGAGACCACAAGTGTACTTAAGTGGATGGAAACTTCCCCTGACCCAACTTGGAGACCATAGTTTAATTTATAAGGGGTTGAGAGATAAGGGATTAGGGGTTAATTCATTAGTGGTACAAGGGTTAGGGGTTAAGGGTTTAGGGTTTAAGATGGGGTAATTAGGGCTCAAGGATAGGGATTCTTAATGGTTTATGGGTTTGTAAGGGGCCAAGGGATAATGGATTAGGGGTTAATAGGTTATTGGTCATCCAAGGGTTAGGGGTACTTAGGAGTTGGTATTATATATCGAGAAATAAACTTAGGTGTGAGAGAGAAACAAAGACAATAAATCAATGATGAAGCCTATGCAATTTATCAAGATGTTTATGAATATGTTGAAAAAATATAGGAAAAATGTTACTTTTCTTGAAATGTAGAAAGACAGACACTTTGTGAGATATATAGTCACAACCAACAAAAACAACCTATTCTTATTTTTCCTTCATAATTATTTCATATTCTTCCTTGATTTCACTTGGTGACCACGGATTTTAAGTCAATGGAAAATTTCCCACAACTTGGAGACCATAATTTATAAGGGGTTGAGAGCTTATATATCCCTTTGATCCCTAACCTTTAACCCACCCCTAACCTCTAAACCGTTAACCCCTAAACATTTAATCCCTAGCCCCTAACCCCCCAAAACCTATCTCAACCCCCTAATCCTTAACACCTTAAGCACATTCCCCCTAAGACCTTAAACCCATAACCCCTAATCCCTTAACCCCTAACCCATAAATCCTTAACCAATAACCCCTTACCCCCTAAGACCCTAAAATATTAACCCCTAACCGGACCTAACCCCTTAATCCATAAACCTAAACCTCTAACCCTTACTCCCTAAAACCCTATAAACCTCTAAATCCCCTAATACCTAAACCCCCTAAACCTATCTTAAACCCTAATCCCTTAACCATTGATCCATAATCTGGCCCTATTAACCCTTAAAGTGCTAAAATATTAACTGCTAATCCCTTACACCTTGTATGCCTAAACCTTAAACCCCTTAACCATTAAACCATACCCTAAACCATAATTAAAATATACATCTTATGTCTACTTATTTTCTTCTTAACTTACTCTCAATTTGTTGTGTCTGTAGAATATATCCATAAAGAAAAAACAATACATTATTTTTCTTCTACATTTAACATATAAACATT
The DNA here is from genome assembly GCA_010110895.2 of Picea sitchensis. Taxonomy (NCBI): domain Eukaryota; kingdom Viridiplantae; phylum Streptophyta; class Pinopsida; order Pinales; family Pinaceae; genus Picea; species Picea sitchensis. The sequence goes on from SNQJ01S0160604.1 coordinate 6,506, forward strand.
TACAAAAATAATTTGTAATATAAAGAGATATAATGAATAACTTATGAAAGGACAATATTCATGCCCTCCTTCAAGGTGTCCATACTCCCTACAATTTCTTTTAGTTGTTTTTATTAAAACTCTCCTTCGATTATAGCCCCTGCATATTTTACAAGGGAAATAACATTTTCGATCACCCAAAGACTCCAATGCAGATCTCACATCTCCTCATCCTCCTGAAGGAATGTTATGTGACATTTTTCCTAATCAAACTCTTAGTGATGCTTATATTAAAAAAAAACCTTAGTAGTTTAACTATTTGTAATGCAATTAACAAAATTTTAAAAAAATGTATTTTGACCTAAAAACATCCCTTAGAACCTCTGTAAATCGTCGCTAGTATAACAACAATGTCGAACACCTCTAATATTTTGAACATTTTAATTGTATATCACTTTTTCATCATAATTTTGATAGTTTTTTACCAGAAAGACGTTTAACGGACAAAAATATTGACTTCATCAAATGTCGGTACATAGATTATTGACCTGGTCAATTGTCAGATATTTGACGATAAATTTGTTGGAGTTACTTCACACACACCTAGGATTTATTTTCCTAAGGTGTTTCCTTATTTATTAATCATTATTTAGTCTCCCATATTTTAGGAAGAATATTCCTCTAGGGAGAATATTCTCTCTAGTTTTCACTTCAGTTTGATCAATTGAGTGGAGTTTAGATGCTACATTGGGATTATCACCTTGCAACATTGGGATCATCACCAGCTAATGTTCATTGTCCTTGGGATCATCACCATACTAGATAATTACTCATGATTCCCTAATCTCCTCCTCAACTTCACTATGTTTCAGTCAGTCAACTGAACACTGATAGACTAGTTAACTCATACTAGGTGGAAGTTCACTCTTGTAACTTCCTGAGAGACTAGACTAGGTGGCAGTTTACTCCCGTAACTGTTGGTGTGTGTCCATATAACTATAGACCACCACTATGGTGCATTATTTACTCATGTATCCTATATCTATTGTAAATTATTCACTCTTTGAGTGTGGAATATGGTCAATGATAATTCTTCCATTCTTTCTCTCTTGCTTCTTCTTTCTCAATTTCTCTCTGCAAATGTGTGTAGTATTTTCTAGCTAGATCTATTATGTGCAGGTTCAACACATTTACAAAAGTACAACCAATTTTGTTGGTACTATTGGAGTACAACATCGGTTTTTCCACCCATATGTAGTAGTGGTAAAATGTATATATACTGTGTTTTTTTTTTGTCATTTATTTTCTATCTTAAATATGTCTTCCTCTCTTCTATTTGGTTTAACATGGAAGTATAATTTCCTAACAATTATAGAATATGTATTTTATATTTATTTAAAGTGTTTTATAAATCAAAGTGAGATAACTAAGAACATAATCCAATCTAAGTAAAAAGAAAATGTAGAAAATTGATTTTTTTAATCCTTTACTTTGGTTGCTACTTAACTATAAAATTTGAATGTACAAAATAAAATAATTGAAGTGGTTGTTTTCATTTCTCTGCACAATGTACAAAATAAGATAAATTGTCAAGGAATAATGGTTTATCTGGTGATTTTTTTTTTCTTAGGGGAAGAGAGAAGGACAAGAGAGATTGCTTAGTTCTTTTAAAGTTGCGAAAAACTTAATTGTATATTAATTTATCATAGCCACGTGGAAAAATAGAAGAAACAAGAAAAATATGGGATTTCATCCTCCTTACATATTTGAATTGGATTTATAAACCATGAGAAAGAGGGAGTTTAGGCCTCCTTGCATACTTAAAATTGATCTCAACCTGTAAGAAACACCAAGGTTAATTTTTCCAATCTCCATATGTATATGCACAAAATAAAGTAAAACATTTCCCAAGTAATCAACCAAATACCAATATATCAAGTTAAATTATTCAAGAAAATAGATGACTTCTGTAGAAATATTTTTCTCATACTTTACAAGCTATTGTTGATGTTTTCCATTGAGGTAAGTGTCGAGGTAATTAATTAACTTAATGAGTGAGAATTAAAGCATCAATCTGGGGGTGTAAGATTAGAGATGCCAACATTGTATGTTCAAGGACTAGGACAAGAATGGATATATAATCTATGAAAAAGAACACTCTTAACTTAAGGAAATGAAACCAAATTCCTAGAAAACCACAAAAAACTTATTCATTAGGAAACAAAACAAGAAAGTTCTCCACTGGCACATGCTACAATATTTCACTCAACACTTCCTAAGTGTTCATGTATGCAATTCTCAGAGAAAATCACATTCCCACTGTTAGGCGTAGGCCAGTTTTGAGGGAAAATCATGACGTGGGAGGCAGATGTGCATGTATAAGAAGCAACACATGTAAGGTAGACATGCATGCAGGAAAAACAACACACGCAAAACATATGTGCATGCAAAAGAGGAAGGCATGCGAGGCAGACATGCAAGAATACCTAGCCATGATAGGGTTATGGTTTTGGTAAGAGAATTTAATGGATAGTAAGACGATAACATGTATAAATTGGTACCTAGGAGGTCTAGGTCGGGGTTCAGAGGTTCAGAGTTGGTTATTGGTTTTATTTAGTTATTGTACCATGTTGGCCGAAGATGGTATGTATGTAACATCTAATCCCATTTTTTTAATATGTTGAGCTGAGGAGAGGGAATAAGGGAGATCTTGAGGGTTAGATCACAGGCCGAGGAGACTGGTGTGATCTAGTCCACCTCATTGTAGATCTTGACCTATTCTGATGGGGAGTTGTAATGTGCGAGGCACTGTAGTTTTGGAACCATAAAATAAAAGAGGAGATCAACCAAAAATTTGTGGACGTAGCCTAGGAGGGGCGAACCACAGTAGATCATGTGTTATGTGATTGAATGTTATATATATATTTTGTTGTTAATGATTAGATGTTAAAAAAAGTGTGAATGACTAGCTAGATCTGATAATTTACATGCATGCGTAAGAATGAAAGATTAATCAAGATAAGTTGAATGTTAGATTAAATAAATGAAGAATATAGAGTGTAATTGCAGATCCCTACTCATTTCCACAGTTGTAAGCACCTGAGCATTGCAACCAACCATAAGAACTATCTCTGGTGAGACTACACAGTGCACTCTATGTGATGTGTTGCCTTCTGGTTTGCCAGAAGGGATGATAGTTTTAGAAGGGTTTTTTTGGAAACCAAGTGGAAGTGAACCCGGGTCAACCCAAGGAGGGTAGAAAAAGTTAACTATAACCAACAAATGGTTTTGTTTCTAGTTGGAACAAAAATGGATTGAGTGAATGAGATCTGTTGAAGAATCGTGAAAACAATGTTAGATATGGAGACACAATGTTAAAATAATGAGAGTATAAAAGGGGATGTTGAGACCGTGGAACCCAACGGAGGCAGAGATCGAGAGATGGTTGAAAATAAGGGAGTTTTAATTTCCATAGAAATATAAAAGAAACTGAAAGTTAACACCGCACAAATATTTGGACAAGTATGTATTTAGCGACTTGCATGAAGTATTTTTCTGTTATTTCCCACATGTATTGCAGGAGTGGATATTGAGGTTGAAACACAACCATCCTACAAATCAGATCATACAGCTAGAGTGGAATCATGTGGAGATCGCACAATTACAACAAGTTGACAATAAATTTATGCGCATAGTAGATTTCTGGTTAGACAACATTGTTGCAGGATTTATCACATAATTTGCAGTAGACACTGCGAAGTCTTACAGCGCAACAGAGAAAGATTTCTTGAAGGGACCTCGAGGTAGGTATATTAGATCATTCTACACTTCCATTAAGATTTTACTGTATAACAAAGTTGTAATGACAATGGCCTTAGACAGCTAAAATTCCCTGCGTGAATGGGGGACGGGGGGAGCACTAACAAGAGACAGAGAAATGGAGGAAGAGATGGATAAAGGAAAGAAAAAGGAGACATTGGATCCAATCATGAAGGAGGAAGAACAGATCAAGAATATCATGGAAAAAACTGGGAGAATGCACAGTGGAGTGCCCTACCAATATAATATGAACAATAAGAAGAGAGCCATAGCCACGAGGGAAGGCTTGGCAAGTGATGAAGAAGAGGTAGAGGATTTTTGGGTTGTGGAGCAAATTGAGGAAATCCTGCGCGCGACATACGAAAGGAAGAAAAGAGGACCAAGAGAATAAATTAGAGGCCAAACTCCTATCCATATCAGTGTCACTTTCAAACCCATAAACCCATGTGCGACTAATACACCATAAAGAACACCACCATTTAGAAAATTGAATTTCAGTGGAAGAAACGCAGCAGGAAGTACATATACACAGGACGGAAAAATTGGGGGAAGTCAGTTCAGGAAGAATTGGTCAAGGATCTACACCACGTGGAGGTAGTATTTCAACATTCAGGATGGCAGGACATGATCCCATCATTAGGTTACTGGAATTCAAGGGAGAGGCATCGGAGGACCCTGAGAAGCACTTTTTCATCTATGAAAATATTTGGGAAGCAAAGTAGATCACATATGGGATACCAAACTCGCACAGTTATGCATCACGCTAAGAGACCATGCACTGGATTTGTACATGAACTTAGCTACAAACAGTCCACCAGGAACATCCAAAACGATTATGGATATCAAGAAGTTTTTGATAAATGAATTCCAAAATCCTAGCTCAGAGGATGACTAAATGAATGAGATGATAGAGATTAGACACAAACCAAGAGAATTTGTTTGGGATATAGACCAAATATTGAAATGATTGAAGATAAAGTTGAAGTATGTCATGAAAGATATGCAACATAGGCATATGTTTGTGAACTCAATACTACCACACTTGAAATACCCATTGAGACAACATAAGTTTCAGACCCAGACATAGGCTCTTCAAGAAGCCTTGAACTAGAAGATAACCAATATCAGAAGACAGATCTAGCAATAGAGGAGCTCAAGGAAGACCAGAAGAATCTAACATTTCAATTAAACCAAAACAAGAGTAAGGACAAAAGATAAGTTTTTTGGTGTACCACATGTAGGATAGAAGGACACCACAAGAATGAATTCCCAACATTCATGCAGTACATGGTAACATGACTACCAAACCCTTTTCCAATAGGAGGACTATGGTATGAGATTTGTAAGACATAGGGGCATGATCCATATCTCTTTCCAATGATGCAAGAATACTAGACAATGCTTAAGAGTTCATATTTATACTTTTGAAATTCAGTAGGCCATGATGAAAAATATTGCAGGATGATGGAGTTGATGAGGGAAAGAAAATCAGACACCTATAGGGTGTAGGCAGAGATGAAGATAGGGAAATTTTCACCACAGTTTAACCAAGTACCAACCCCATATAACACTGCACCACAACAATATAACACTGCGCAGCCGCAATACAATACCATGCAACCATAGTATAATCCTACAAAGTATAACTCGGTGCCACAATACAATGCACAACGAGGAGATCGAGCTAGATACAAAGGTGGAGGACGAGGTAGAGGAGGTTTTGGAAGAGGTAGAGGAAAAATGGTATGCCATAACTATTAAAAACCAGGACAATATGAAAGAGAATTTCCACTTCCACCTATAACATGTATGTATTGTCGTGCATCTGACCATGACACAAAAGAATGGCTGACACTATTGGGGAATATCCAGGCAAAGAGAAATTGGAACAATCAAACTGTTCAATGGATTTCTACAGAAGCGAGGGATGGGGAAAAAAATATCAACATAGTTATGCGTGGAGGAGCTAAGATAGGAGATGATGTAGTAAGATAAGATCCAACACAACACCAATGGGTTAAGAAAGATATTGAACCACAAAAGCATTTTGACATGCAGAATGAAAAGTGGATATTCAAGAAAACTAGACAAGAATTCTTGAAGCTAGACTTTGCATCTACATCAAATTCACAACATAATCAGGACGTACCAACATATGAGATGCCTTCATCGCTGGATCACACTAATGAAGCACAACCCCTAGGACAAGTAAGTACTATAAATGATTTTCTTCAATCTTGTGTTAAACTACTAAATGACCCATCATCTGTTAAAGTGTTACAAATTATGTTATAAAGATGTAGAAAAGATGTAGAGGGAAAGCTAGAACAAAAAACAATTAATCATCTACATACGAGGAGGACAAGTAAAGAGCTCAGAATGAATGCCAACATTGGAGATTTCAACATGGGGGATATTATATTGGATTTAGGCTTCGAAGTGAATGTACTACCCAAGAAGACATGTCAATGTATGGGAGAGCCCAGATTAGGATATTCACCGGTTCAATTGAAACTAGCAAATCGACACAGGGTTCTGACAATTGGGAGGCTAAAAGGTGTGACAATAGATCTGGATGGATTGCGCACTAAAGCCAATTTCAAAGTGATAGAAATAGTGGATGTCACGACACCTTATCTAGCATTGCTTGGATTGTATTGGGCATTTGATAATTAGGCCATAATCAATCTAAATACGAGGAAGATTAATTTCGATTCAGGAGAGAACAAAGTCATTGCGCCATTACATCCATTAGAAGGAGAAATTTTTGTAGAGCCCAGTTGTTTAGACTTGGAGGAGATTACCCGGTTCTATAGAACCATTGCACGAGAAGAAGATTATGTGAACCCAACTATAGATGGGGTACTCAGTTAGAGAAGTATCAAATCATGTGTGTCAGATTCAGATACAGGGTTGGAGAATTGGCAACAGAGATTACATGAAGTCTCCACAAGATGGTGCACAATAATAAACCATGCAGTAAGATGGGTAGGTAAAGAGATAAGATAACCTCCTAACTTTCATGGGGTGAATGTCTTAGAATAATTCCTAACAAGATATGAAGATCAAGTTTTATAAAATCAGAGGCTCTTAGCTCTGTATATAGAACTCAAGGCAACACATGTAAGATGGTTGGGTGCACACAAAGAGACAATCAAGGACTGGTACCAATGTAAGTGATTACTGTACATCAGATTTGGTGTAGAACAAGGAAGCAACCAGCTACAAAAATATGATGGATAGAGGACACTAGTAGAACTCTTGGAGAAGTGCAGAAAACTATGGAGAATGACAACATGAGAAGAATGGTATCACCGCTTTATTCAAACATTGAAAGGAATTCCAGCAAGCTCGTATGTAGACCAGGAATTGTGCATAGGCACTGCAGAATGGACAATATTACAATAGAATTTTATAGTCACTTTCTCATTTGAACATGAGAAACCCAAAATGGATTCAACACTGAAATAGATCAGAGGGTTAATATTCATTCAAGAACCAGAGGTTGAACTTATAACAGAGTATTAGCCATAGAACATACAGAGAGTGAAATAACTATTGTCATGCTACCATGTGTAGGAAGAAGCACCAGATGAAGATGAGCCCCGCAACATTCAAATTACATAAAGTGAAGGATAAAGGGAGGTGGAAGGTCCATCTCTCGATTCATAAGTATTTACTATGCCAATAAAGGTGAAGAAAATAAATATTGGGACAAATGATAATTCCAAAATGGCCAGTATCGGGGATTACTAGGACGAACAAATAGTGGAAAGAATAACAGAGTTTCTATGCAAGTATAGTCACTTGTTCCCAAAAAAATTTACAAAGATGAAAGGCATAGCAGGAGATCTAAGAGAGATGAAGATACCTCTCAAACCTGAAGCTAGATCAGTAAGACAATGACCATATTGACTGAACCCAATATATAAAAAAAAAAGTAAAAGCATAAATTGATAGAATGTTGGAGGATGGAATCATAGAACCAGTGGAGGAATATGAATGGGTAATCCCTATGGTAGTTCGGGAAAAGAAGTACGGATGGATAAGGATCCGTGTAGATCTTAGGAAATTGAATGATGCTTTCCTACATGACCCTTTTCCTACCCATTTCATAGATGAGGTATTAGATAATGTAGGAGGCCAGGAAGCATACACATTCGTAGATGGATTCTCAGGATACCATCAAATCAAGATAGCCCCAGAAGATAGGTACAAAACCACTTTTTCCACAGAATGGGGATACTACCAGTAAAGAGTCATGCCTTTTGGACTTAATAATGCACCAACAATATTCTCAAGAGTAGTCATAGATGCATTCAAAGAATTCATCCATCAGGTTTTAGAAGTATATTTGGATGATTGGACAGTCTACAGTCTATTGAAAGATCATGTAGAGGTATTAAGGCTAATGTTGGAAAGATGCAGGCAGTTTCAGGTATCATTAAATATCAAGAAGTGCATCTTCGAGACACCTTTTGGGATACTATTGGGCCATATAGTGTGCAAACAAGGCTTGCTAGTATATCCTGACAAGATTGCAGTGATTGTCAATTTACCACCACCAAAATTAGTACATCAGTTGAGAGCAACATTGGGACACACAGGCTACTACATGAAATTCATAAAAGGGTATGCGCAGATCACTGCATCGTTGGAGAAATTGTTGAGGAAAGATAGTAAATTTCAGTGGAATGAGGACTATTAGCGAGGATTGGACACTCTAAAATAAAAAAATGGTAACAACATGGATACTAGTATTACTAGATTGGGAAAATACATTTCATGTACATGTATATGCATAAGCCATAAAACTTGGAGCTATTCTGGTGTATCCAGGAGTAGGAGGGTTAGACCATCTGATAGAATTTGCAAGTAGAAAATTGTCAGAGTCAGAGAAGAAATACAATACTACAGAAAGAGAAGGCTTAGAAATGGTATATTCACTGCATAATTTCAGACACTATCTACTTGGTAAACAATTTAAAATGTTCACAGATCATTCTTCCCTCAAATACCTAGTCAATAAGCTAGTGTTGGGGGGGGCGGAGAATTTTTATATGGTTACTATTGTTTCAGGAATTTGACTTTGAAGTGATAGTCAAACTAGGGAAGTTGAATGCATGACCTGATCATCGATCAAGGATAACCAATGAAGAGGAACCTACGAATTTAGAAGACAACTTCCCTGATGCACAATTATTTTCAGTCCAAGTATCTAATGAATATTTTTCTGACATCATTCAATACTTGAGTACAAGGACCACACCTCAATAATTCAACACTGCTCAGAATAAAAATTAGGCATTTAGAGCTACAGACTATCAATTAATTGCAGGACACTTATAGATGGGTGAAAACAACATCTTGGGAAGATGTGTACTAGAACATGAAAGGCCTAGGATTTTAGTAGAGGCCCATGGGGGAATAGCTGGAGGACATTACATAAGAAAATATACCATGAAAAGGGTATTGTGTGCATGACTATGGTGGTCGACCATTCATGGAGATGAAAAAGACTACTTCCAGAGATGTGATGTATGCTAGAGGGTTGGAAAACATAATAAACGGGATGAGATGTCCCTGAGACCACAAGTAACCTTGCAAGTATTCAACAAATGGGAAATAGATTTTGTGGGACCAATTAATCCACCAACAAAGAGGTCAGGAGAAAGGTATATCATTATAGTGACAAAGTACTTAACAAGATGGTTAGAAGCGGCACCAATAAAAGATTGCAGCGCAGAGACAACAACACACTTCCTGTTTGAGAAAGTGATCACTAGATTTGGATTCCCAAGGATTTTGGTGAGTGACCAAGGCACTCACTTCAACAATAGTTCTATGAAGGCTATGAATGAAGATTTTTAATCTATCATCAAAAGAGTACACCATATCACCCTCAAGAAAATGGAATAGTGGAAGTCTTTAATAAGATCCTAGAGAATGCACTGACAAAGATCTGCAATGTCAACAAGGACAATTGGGACTTGAAGATACCAGAAATATTATGGGCATACAAGAATACATGAAAAAATTTGACAGGGAAGACACCATTCAAGTTGGTGTATGGACAAGAATCAATGGTTCCATTAGAAGTTTTGGTACCTAGTCTATGTGTAGCAACAATCACTAACATGACAAAATGAGGTGCAGTACAATAAAGGCTAAATCAGTTGATGGTGATGGAAGAACATAGGATTATAGAAGGATTTCACCAAGAAGTACAGAAAGCAAGGGAAAAATCTTGGCATGAAAGACATATTAAAATGAAGAGTTCGAAGGAAGGAGACCTAGTCTTGGTGTATGACAATAAATTTCTTCATCACCTAGGAAAATTTAGAATGAATTGGTTGGGACCATATGAAGTGAAGATTGTCACAGATGGGGGAGTTGTACAATTCAAATATTTAGGAGGTACATAACTCAGAGAAATGATCAACGGGAGTCGACTGAAGCTGTATAGGGAGATTTGACCTCATGGTACTTAGAAAGTATTGCGTAGTAAAGAGATATGTAAAAAAGAAAAAAGAAAAAAGAGAAGAAAATCCATAAAAAGTAAAAATGATAAAAATAAAAACAATTCAACGCATATGGAGGGCTTAGACATAATAGAAATGGGCAGACGAAATAAGGCACTGCAAGAAAACCAAGGTTCGAAAACGCGATGCACAAAGGAGCAATTAATGGGTAAAAATGTACAGTGTGTAGGAAACACAACGAAAAAGTGAAAAAGTGACAATTAATAGTGTGACATAGCTGTCACTTCTCCATCCTGCTATAAAGTCAGAGAAAGGGGGGAAATCGACCCATTGTGTTATTTGCTAAGGAGGAGAATGCATATCCGAGAGGAAGAGCGATATAGTTTGAATTTGCGCTACCATCTATCGAGTTGAGAGCTTGTAGTTTGGATTTAACCACCATGTCACCACCGAAGGTTGGAGCACCAAGAAGAACCATGCGAAGCGCATAGAGTAGCACATGGGTACCACAAGGTACAACCATCGAGATGATTAAAGTCGTGGATGTGGACGAAATACACACACCGGAGTACGAGGAAACCACACTACATGTGGAGGAGGAGCAAGAACCCGCACAAGAGCCTAAGCAACTGGTAGAGGACGTTGAATGGACAAAATCCGATGTGTCCAGGGGAAAAGGGTCATAGGAGGCAAAATCAATTATGGATTCCATGTAGTAGGGCCTAGAGCTAGAACCAGAGAAAGAAACTAAGCAAGATGGTGTAGAATCGTCCCCACAAGGGAAAAATAAGTTGAGAGCATAAAGAAGTACGCAGGGCGTGCAACACACATATGCATAACTAAGTATAGTAATGAAAAAATTTCCCAATGAAGTGAAGACCAGGGATAACATGGTAGGAGTAGTCGATGGCCTTAAATACTCCGACCATGATGTTTCATATGCCACAAAGTTCCCAAACATGGTACCAAAGAGCTACCTAGAGAGCAGGGGAGAGGGCCTGTTAGGTGTGCCACTATTGGAGCCTGCACAATGGATCCTGGGACTATACAACACCGGCGTCATGAACCTATTAGACATACCGCACTTTAGGTGTGGGAAACACATAAACAAATGTGTTAAAAAGTTGTTAGTGAGGGTGAAATGAGGCATATTATGGATGGACAGGCTAGTACCGATCAATTTTGACCTCATCGTAGAGATTACAGCTCTACCCATAGATGGGGAGAAGTCGGAGAAATACCTAGAAGACAAGACTAAAGAGAAATCCATCTCAGATGAGATCAAGGAAAAGTATGGCGTAGAGAGGGGGAATAGACATATCAGGATCAATGAAATCAATGATCCTTCAACAAGATTTTCAACCAGATTGATCGGTTTTAAATTAATGCATAAGTGTCGAAAAGAGGAAGTGCCTCCAGGAGTAGTAGTCACTGCGACAAAGTGCACAATGGGGAGCTCGATGAGATGGGCCTCGTATCTACTCAAATCATTCCTTAAAGATTGTAAGGATTCTCAAGACTAGGGCTCTGAGTTCCACTACTTGTGGTTACTCATCCTCATTGCAGTTATAGGGTGGCACGAACCTACATACATGGTGTTCCTCCCAAGGACAATAAAATGTGGTGCAGTGCACTATATGTCTCTGCGAAAAACATCAGATCCCAAGGTAAAGAAAGTCAACAATGACATGTCTTCTCAGTACTTAACAAAAATTCATAATAGCTTGGCAGATACATGGAGGATCTCACCAGAAACTATCTAGGAGTATGGACATATATCGAATTTTCAGGCATCACGTCACATCATGTGGCTACAGGAAAAGAAGGATCCAACCAAGGAGTGGTTGCAGCTGAAGTAGTGTGTGACGATGCAATACATCCACATGGAGGTCCAAGAGTGGCATGAGGAGTGGAAAGTGCTAGATGTTCCAAGAGAAGCACCGATAGTACAAGTCCAAACATAGGTTACCATAGTCCCCACGCAGTACATAAGTAGGAAGGGCACTAGACAACAAAATAAAATAACAATAGGTACAATGGGGGCAAGAAACTCAATTCGAAAGAAAACTAGAACACAAAAGAAGTCACAACGGGGTCCTACACAGGGTCCATAGTCTACAGAGTAGGCACCGGGAGGACCAATAAGACAGGTGAGTGAAGAGGAAATTAAAATGGAGGCACAATATGTAGCCATGGATGAAGAAGTTGAGCATGGTACCAGCATGGATATACGGATGCCAGAAGCATCTGAATAGCCAGAGACCCAAAGGAAGAGAAAAAGGGAGCAAGCAAGTGAGACCAGAAAGAAATCAAAGGTCCACAGGAAACAAATAGAAGAATCATTGACAACAGATGATGCAGAGATGATAACCATGAAAGTAGAAGATCGACTGTCATAAATATGGGAAAATGTGGAAAACCATCAAGATTAAATTTTGGAACAAGTACAGGAGGTAAAACCTGTGCTAGAAAAATTGAGGATCAAGGAGAAAAAACAACAAAAGGAGAAATCGACGCTAGTAAGAGAAGGAACACATGTCCGCGAGACCGTACAAATCAGAGGGCATGGGAGTGCTAAATTTATCATAAGACCAAATATGTTATTCATCGATGAGGAAACAACGTAGAAGCTCATGAAGGATGTCGAAATGTTAGACTTAGAGCTTCCTAAGATACCAACAAAGGTGCTATATAAGTTACATTTTAGCGTCATGCAGGAGATTCAGTCGAGATAAAGGTCCGACGCGATGAATCTACAAATAATGCAGGAAGAAAAAATGGTACTGAAGGAAGCCATCATCCAGGAAGGGTAGAAGAAAGAGATAGCAAAAAAAAAAGTGGACGGTATGGAGACCCAAATAAATGCAGTCTTTCAAGCCATATCAAAGGACACAACACCAGAGGAAGCATATTTGGAGGAGAAGAGAACAAAGATAGCATAGACTCTGCACCAATATAAATAGAACATCAAGGAACTGGAGGAGCGCGTAGCACCTATGACTCCCCCAATAGTCTGAGGGCTAAGAAAGCGAGACATGGCAAAAACTGTAGAAAACATCGTGCATAACATACATAGAGTGGTAGAACTGCTGCAAAAGAGCAGCCAACTATGGACCCAACTACTAGAGGATGGGAGCCTACAAGATCTGGAAGGAAAGGAGGACAAATTGCATGCATCAATGGCACATGTCAAGTAGTGACAAAGGACAATGTCACTACCATATAAGATTAAGACGACCACAAAAATGAAGAACCTTTAGGTAGAAGAAAGAGCAGTGTAGGCACAAAATATCACATGATAGACTCAGATGGAGCCCCTACAGGAAAAGGAAGAACAATTGGTTGTGGAAATTGATGCNGACTGCGTAGGTGGTCGAAGCCATGTCATCAAAGAGCAACCAGTCTCAGGAGTAATGCCAAAGGGTAGTAGATATGTACGAAGCACTAGCATAAGCAGTGGTAGACACTAGAATTAGGAAGTGACTTGGAATGAGTCACAATGTCAGTATTGGGGGTCTGTTGGGATAGGACATTTTTGAGGGAAAATCACGACGTGGGAGGCGGATGTGCATGTAGTAGAATAATCACGTGTAAGGCAGATGCACATGTAGGAAATCAGCACGTGCAAAACAAACGCACATGCAGAAGAGGAAGGCATGTGAGGCACGCATGCAAGAATACCTAGCCATGATAGGGTTAGTGTTTTGGTAAGAGAATATGATGGTTGGTAAGCTAAGAGCATGTATAAATAGGTACCTAGGAGGTCTAGGTCGAGGTTCAGAGGTTCGGTGATGGTTATTCATTTTCTTTAGTTATTGTACCATGTTGGTCAAAGGTGGTATGTCTGTAACATTTGATCCCATTTTTGTAAGATGTTGAGTTGAGGAGAGGGAATAAGGGAGATATTTAGGGTTAGATCACATGATGAGGATCCCGGTGTGATCTATTCCACCTCATTTTAGATCTCGATCTGTTCTGATGAAGAGTTGTAATGCGCAAGGCACTATAGTTTTGGAACCATAATAATAAAAGAGCAGAGCAGCCAAATATTTGTGGACATATCCTAGGAGGGGTGAACCATGGTAGATCATGTGTTATGTGATTGAATTTTATGTATCTCTTTTTCTGTTAATGATTAGATGTTAAACAAATGTGTGAATGACTATCTAGATCTGATAATTTACATGCAGTCATAATAATGATAGATTAATCAAGATAAGTTGAATGTTAGATTAAATAAATGAAGACTACAAAGTGTAATCACATATCCCCACTCATTTCCCTGGATACAAGCACCTAAGCTTTGTAGCCACCCATAAGAACTATCTCGGGTGAGATTACGCAGTGTACCCTATGTGTTGTGTTGCCCTCTGGTTTGCCAGAAGGTTCGATAGTTTTAAGATGGTTTTGTTGTAAACCAAGTGGACCTGAACCTGGGTTAGCCCAAGGAGGGTAGCAGGAGTTAACTATAACCAACACCCATCTTCAAGTGACACTATTCTTGTAATTGAAAAATCAAATAGAGAATATAAAAGATTTCTGAAAGACTAACCTATTCACACATTGTCAATTGAAAAACTAAAAGGAGATGATCTTCACTGGGTAGCAATGCAAAGTTTTCAAGGGCACATGTTATGTTTCTTTCACTGTGAGGTACACATCATTATCATAATATAATCAAACTCAATGTTATCGTTCAACACTCATTCAACCCCCAATGAGATTTACCTCCACTCAAAACAATTCAATCATGAAACTAAGAGATAGACAGAGGAAAGAAGAGGGATCGATCCACACACCCTGCAAATAATACTTTAAAATCTATAGGGAATTAACATTAATAAATCTCCAAGATATAACTATTATATATCGAAACCAAACAACACAAACACTATATATGAAACCATGCTTT
>SNQJ01S0160605.1:0-21166 GCA_010110895.2 Picea sitchensis
TTATACTTTTTGTCTCACCTTGTCCCTCCAAAGTGACTTTCATTTTATTAATATTTAATTAATTAATTAAATCACTTTAATTAATTAATTAACCTTTTTACCTTTGAAAAGATCCTTATCTCTCCTTGTGGCTTCCCTGGCCAAAGTCATTTCTAGCCATCCCATCCTGTAGTGTTGCTCCTCCCGATTCCAATGCGATATCACACTGAGAGGTTCCTCCAAGTAATGTGCCCAACATGACCTCTTCAGTGAATTCCATTGACTTATAGCTCAAAATAGTCAAAATCATGGAAATCGTCAGAATGCAACGAAACCAAAGCCAACCTGTACGGAATGGCTCATAATGATGGAATATGATCACCAATGCAAGATGGACCCCACATTGCCTCTCAAATACCCTTGTACTCACTTTAGCACCCATCTGGCTACTCTAGTCATCATAAATCTCTGCCCTGTGGTGATGTCCCAAAGTGGGGACATTACACACTTCATAACTTCGGTCGGTCCTGTGTGCATCTGCATAGATTTTCTGCCTATCCTGTGATTCCTTTAGTCTCTGCCTAATATGAATCACCTGTTCCTCCATCTCTTGAATGAATTCTGGCCCAACTGTTACTCGGTCTTCTAGTCTATCCCAACTCAATGACATTCTGCATGGCCTCCCATACAAAGCTTCGTAGGGTGGCATTCTAATGGAGCTATGGTAACTGTTATTGTAGGCCAAAGCTAACCCGTATCGGGAATGGCTCATAATGATGGAATATGATCACCAATGCAAGATGGACACCAAAATTCCTCTCAAATACCTCTTTGTACTCTCTATAACATCCATCTGCTACTCTAGTCATCATAAATCTCGGCCCTGTGGTGAGGGTTCCCAAAGTGGGGACATTACACACTTATAACTTCTACGGGTCCCTGTGCATCCGGTGATAGATTTTCACTTATCCCAGATTCCTTTAGTCTTCTATGAATCACCTGCTCTCCATCTCTTTGAATGAATTCTGCCCAACTCAAGTACTTGGCTCTCTAGTCTATCCCAACTCAATGACATTCGACATGGCCTTCCATACAAAGCTTCACAGAGGGTGGCATTCTAATGGAGCTATGGTAACTGTTATTGTAGGAAAAATCTACAAAGGTACTTCTCCCACCTGGGTTGATTATCCATTACATGGGCTATCCTGAGCATGTCTTATATGACCTGATTTACTCTCTCAGCTTTCCCCGGCCTGTTTCAGGATGATAAGTTGTCTTAAGTTCAACTGAGTCCCCAACGAAGACTGCAAACTTTTCCGTAACCTAGAAGTGAATATGGAGCCCCTATCTAAAATGATCTTCTTAGGTATCCCGTGTAAATGGATAACCTTTTGTTATAAACACACGTGCTACATCAGTGACATCGTAGTGTTCTCTAACCGGAATGAAATGAACACTCTGGTTAACTTATCCACTATCACAAGAATGGCATTGTGTCTATGGGATGTATTTGCGACAACCCCACAACAAAAATCCATAGAGATGACTTCCCATTTGGACCTAGGAACATCATGTGGTTGTAGGAGGCCCCGGCCAGTGATGGTGGCTCACTTGTTGGAAGACACCCAACAATTTTGGCTTAATTTAAATGGACTACATCAGCTTCATGCTCCACCCAGAAAGAAGCAAGAGATTCCTATATCCAAGATACATCTTCTTTCACACCCATATACAAAAAAGTTCTCTATGGGCTTCCTTTAGTATGATGCTTCAATATCCCCATTCTCTGGGATGTACATCCTTCCTCTATATCTAACATTCTGTCAAGCCTTTACTATATCCTTCATACTTTGAACTAATCAAGCCCTCGCCTGAGGTTTGAAAGTGTCCTTTAAATACCAACTGCTCTCCTCGGCAAATGTTGTGTCAACACACGCTCTCTATTGACTTTATACACAAGGAGGAAGATATGTGGTCTCCTACTCCTACTCAAGGCATCTGCAACACTACATTTTCCTTTCTTTCCCTTTATGTAAGAAATACCAAAATCGTACTCACTCATAAACTCACTCATCGCCTTTGCCGCATTCAGACCTCTTTGAGTGAAGATATGTTTTTAAACTTTTGATGGTCCATTTTTGAGCTCAAAGTTTCAAAACGATAGTGCTCTCCAAAGTTTCGTAGAAGCAGATACAACTCCGCCAAGTTTAACCATGAGTCGCATATAACTTTCGTGATTCTTCAACTTCCTTTATGCAGGTTATCATCCTCCATCCTGCATTAGCATAGGCCCCAACCCTTGATTCAAGGCATCCATGCAGTCGCGGAAGTCCTTTTCCATATTTGACACTCGTAGAATTGGCGACTAGTTAGTAACCTCTTAAGCTCAATGAATGCACTATCACATTCTTTTGTCCATTCATACCTAACCCCCTTATGTTGTAAAGTGGTGATGGGTTTCGCTCTTTTGGAGAATCCTTCACAAATCTCCGTATTGCCCCGCTAGCCCCATGAAGTTTCTCACCTAATGGGCACTTTTCAAGACTGGCCACTCCATAATGCCTTTACCTTTTCTAGGTCCAACGACTTTTGGCCAAAAATGGGATATGACCTAAATAGTGGATCTCTCTTCTCGAAGAAGGAACACTTCGGCCAACTTCCCATACAATTTTTTCTCTCTAAGGAAGGACAACACTATTCACAAGTGTTCCTGTGTTCTTTCATTCTTGGAATAGATGAGATGTCATCTAAAAAGACTTGTAACAAACGCAATCTGGGTACTATGTCATTCTTGGTGCATTGGTCAATACAAATGGTACTACAACAAACTCAGAATGTCCAAACCGAGTTCGAAGGGCAGTTTTTTGGATATCACCTTTCTTAATCCTTAACTAATGATAAATACCTAATCGCGAAAATCAATCTTTGAGAATACCAATGCTCCCTTCATCCGATCGAAGAGGTCATCTATTCGCTGCATCGAGTACCTATTCTTCAATCAGAAGCATGGTTCAAGTCTCTCAGAAGTCTATACACATTCAGAAGGATCCATCCTTCTTCTTTACAAAATTACCGGTGCTCTGTGGTGAGACATTATGCCTTATTAGCCCTAAGTCCAAGAACTCTTCCTTAACTCAGATTTTACCACAAGTTCGGCACCGGCCATCCGACATACTCTGAGTCTTGATATTGGTTCTCCACCGTGCTCTTTATCTCAATAGTAAAATCAAGCTCCCTCTCAGAGGTAAACCCCGGTAACTCATTCGAAAAAAACATCCCGAATTCGGCTAATATTCGCATTGATCCAATGAGGATCCCTTCCTTTCTCATTCAATCGCTTCCACTACATAAAGTCAACACTTTGTCTCAAGCACGCTTAACCTTCATAGCGCTGATATAAAGCGTAACAACACTTTTCTCGCATACACCGATCTCTATTGTCTTCCTTCATCATCAACACAAAGCACCTTCTATGTGAAACAATATACCAAAGATCGATGAGTCGCTAACCAATCCATTCCAATGACTAGGTCATATGCCCTAAGAGCAATGACGTATACCTTCAACCTCGGTATTACACACTCCAAAGTCTACTATACAATTATCAACACTAGGTCCTATTGCTTGTTTTTCCCCCGGCCATCTCGACCGGTTTAAAGTCATCGTGCTCGTAGGTCGCCAACCCACTCTTTTCTAATGCGATGGTGAAATGAAACTATCTCTGTCACACTGTAATCAAACAAAATCTTAACATTGATAAGGCTTTGAAGGCATCTGATGACTCCACCACCGCGGATTGATGTTCAACCCGACGACATAATCACGCTGTGAAATATGGTGGTCGCTACTTGCCTCCCCATCGGGTGCTCTTCCTTATTCATGCAATAAATCCCCGATTGTAACTCAAGGCCATTTGGTAATGGGGTCCTTCGCACTTCCAAATGTAACACGAGATTGAACCTATGCATTGTTATGTGATCGTCTCTGAAATGAGTTCCTTCCTTCAAACTCCTTCGCCTCTACTCATTAAGTCTTCGAGAGATGTATTCGGATCTGCCCTGCGACCACAGATGTATGAGATGTTGCAATCACGCCATTGAAATCCCCGCAGCTACCATCCTTTTGGATACTGCTACCATATGGTGGCCTCGAGTCCCCTCCCTAGGAAATGTCCTCGGGGCCCTTCCTATGAATCTAGGGCGATGCGGAAATGCCGACCTTGCACCCCCGGGTCAGTTCATATATGTTCTTCCTCAGAGTAATGCGATTTTCCACCACTCTATGCTACTAAATATGGTTTTGCCATCCGCACCATAACTCTTATCTTAGGGTTCAACCCATAGATGAAGCGCTCCGCTTGTCGTTGGTCGCTATCCATATAATGACACATATTTGACCCGGCCATAATCTGATCTCATATTCTTCCACCGTTCTGTTTCCTTTTATTAAGGCATGAAATGCCCTACCTATTGTTCCTCAGAGTATACCGGTAGATATTTCCTTCTAACCTCTCCTCAAAAGTTCCCAAGATACTATGTCTGCAAGGTAAATTGTTCTTCTGTGTTGCCCCACCACCAAGGCACCGCTCTTAACTTAAAAATGGTGATCTTTGCCTTTGAGTTGGGACACATAGTCCCTTAAGGAAAACACTTGGTCATGCCTTCCAACCAGTCACAAGACAATGGCAGGCACTTCAACAAACTCCTAAGTTTGATTTTCTAATTTCACGCGGATGTTCTCAGTGGAAATTCTCCCCTCTAGTTCCTTGATGCTTTTGGATTAACCGTTCCATATGGTGGTGGTTCCACTTCAGTTCCTGTCGCTTGTCGCCCTTTTAAATTCTCGTTGATGGCTTCCAATGAGAGTAGTATGAGGGCTAGTTCGTGCAATGGTGGTGGTGGCACTGGCATATGTGCTTACGACGACGCCTCCCCTACTGATTCCTTTGAGTCTTGACCATCCTATATGATTTGACCTACATCAACCAAAGTTTTCGTAGGTGAGTTCCGGATGTTTCAAATTGTGCTACTCAAACTAGAAATAGGGCTACCTGTGTTTTTTACTTGTCTCAAACGTATTAATACTCCATTATGGGATTGGCTAGGTTAGCGTTGTGCCTAGCTGCCTAATCTTGATTTCCTTCTCACCCCTACTAAAATAACTATTTGTTCCCTTTGCCTTGAAGCACAGCTTAGCCTTAAGTGCCTTTACTCGCCAATTCATATTCTTACTCTCCTAGTGCATATGTCACCCTTCCCTGCTGTTGTCCTAGTCTAAGCCCTTTAACTTTCCGCTACAACTTGATTAAAGTGACTGACCTTATGTTTATTATTTTATGTTGAAAGGTGTAATGCCTATTGACAAAGGGGAACAATCAATGATTTTTTAATCTTACTTAACCTTAAAACCCTTATCTCGATGGCTATGTATTGAAGATGTTGTACATATTCTAGTCGCCCTCCAAAATCAATGGGTCCGATTTATTGTTCATAACTTTGCATTTATCAAGGCATCCTATAACATGTTTACTTTTTAACATTTACCTAATCACATAAAAAAATGTTGTGTTGTTATATAACTTCCACTAATGATTAAATAGGATTAAACCAAGACATCTAAACAATTATCCCCAACCGCCTGCTTAGCCTTCACTGCCATGTACCTTTTGGCGTTAGTGCTCTTCTTATGACGCTTTTCTTGGTGGGAGGTCTTGGGTATGACAATTAAAGTATTTATAAGGGAAATTATTTGTAAAAGTCACAACGTGTGGTGCTAAGGCTTAAATTCTCAGAAGATTCTGATCAAGAGGGAGGTCCTGTCCGATCCGCAGACTCCATAAATTTTCTTAGCCCCTATATTATTCAAACTTTAACTAATATTTTAATTAACTTTAATAAAATTAGTTTAATAGGTTTAATTAGTTTTACTTAACTTAATTAAACTTTATTAATTTCATAATTGTACTTTAATATTTTTTTTATTTCATCAAATGAAATATATATAAGAGAAAATTTAATAAATAAATAAATACTCTATATTTACAACTCAAGTTAAAATTAAACCAATTCTAAAAAATAAAATAAAATAAAATATATATATATATATATATATATATATATATATATTTTGTATTGGCAATCTGGGATTGCATGTCACTCCACCTTCCCCCAAGACTCGAACATAACGGGCTTGCATGTGGCCCACGTGTTCCTTCTGCTCTCCTCTTTATTTGGAATACCATGTGTATGCATAGAATGGAACTATGGTGGGTTTCCATGGATATTGGTAGAAGGTTGGGTGTTACATGGTATTTTTCTATTGTTACATGGTCTAGAGCTTGAAAACTGCTCAAGATAAGTCCCACTCCTGTAAAGGCCTTTACACGACTGACTCCAATATCGCCAAGGAAGAACCTCAACGCTACGTATTCCACATCGTTCCCGTTTTTCGTCTATGATATGACATGAATTGTCCAAATTGCTTCAGAAAAATATCCATTAAAACTCCACGAACATTGTTTCATTTGGGGTGGACGCTGCTTTTCAAGAATCTCGGAGTCGATTCCACATCAAAATTAAGGGAAAATTGAAGCCAGTCAATCTGGCTTTGCTGATTTGGAGGAGGCTCTTTGGCATTGGCGGAAGAAATATAACTTCCACTTCGTATATTATTTTTACAGCAGGGGTCGCGGTCTCGGATGGCATGGAATGCCTACCAGTATTGTTTGAGGCTGTGCATTTTAGGGTCTTTTATGATTTTGCTTGTGGCCGGCATTATCGGCCTTACCTACTATGCAATAATTATTGCAACTTACGGTCCTCAACTCTTGCACGACAGGTCTGACACAATTGTATCCTTATTTATCATTCTTGTCTTCCATATACTAGTAAAATTCTCCTCATTACATTCTTTGCTTTTGTAAATGTCAAAAATTAGGGTAATTTGTGGTTTCCTTTAATCCATTGTGAGAATATTTCTAAATTGGAATTATTAGATCTGCAAGGGAGATGTTTTTCTGGTGATGTTAACCTATTCAACTTGACTTAATTTAATTTGATAAATGTAGGCTTTTCTCTATAGTAATTGATGTTAGTGGAGGTCCAAACATGGTTTGCTGGGATACTTGAGCAATTTAGGGCCAATTTAAATCAATATAAGGCTAATTAAATGTCTCGGGTAAGATATTTTTTGTCCAAATAAAATTTTTCTATTTGGAGGAACTGTGGAAATTTTGAGAAAAATAAAGCAATGTAGGGAAATTTAACTGAGCCGAACTATAAATATTATTTTGATGAAATTTTGGTCAAGTCTCGAAGCCTGGCCCTTGACCCTATTTGCGCCCAATATGCTTAAGAGTACCTTTGAGCCTTGAGCATTGCTTTACCTAACTGGTGCTCACTGCACTCGAGAGGTAGCTGGAAAAGTACAGCATATTCCGTGCCCTTGTTGCGATTGATCACGTGACCTTGCCCTCACATGAGGAAGGAAGAGAGGAGGAATGCCACCGCGGGTAATGTGGTGAGAGGAATAATGATTAAACCGCAAGCTGAGGGTTGAGGCTACCACTAGATAGAGGATTTTTCTTACCTGTGGCCTGGTGCAGGCCAGATGCATAGTGCAACACAATGCTCCCAGTGGGTTGCATTTGGGCTGTGGCTTGGTGTTGGCCAAATGCATAGTGCAACATAGTGGCTAGACCTTATAGGATTCGTACTTAATGCTGGGATTTTTGTTGTATGTTATAACTATGATAGGTATTGTATGTCATAAATACACAGGTCTCATAACCGGGTTAGTATGTAGGTCTCATAGCTGGCTTGAGAAGGGGTGGTGGCACAGTTGGTTAGTGCATAGGTTTCATAGCTTCTTTGAGGAGGAAGAATTTTGTGCCTCGTCAAAATTGTCACGGTGCATTCTATGGTTCACATTTACAGCTAATACCTTCATATGAGTTGCCATTTCCCTAACAACAGTTCCACCTGGAAGAATCCTTCCAACATCTGTCCTAGAATACACACGCCATGCACCAAACATTGATCTTCCACGCCCAGACTCAATATAAATATTGTTCCAATTTGGAGCAGGTCTGATACACAATGCAAGATAAGTTTTTTCTCACTTTCCGATCTGCAAATGCCTTCACCAGCTGCCTCGCTAAATAACGCATTTGGATCTGTGCATAAACATGTGGTAATGCCTCTTTTTTTTTAGGTTAAATGTATAAGCATTTATATATATATATTTATATAATTTTTTTAATTCATTTTATGCACATATAACTTATTTATTTTATTTACATCTTAAGTAAATGTCTTTTACATAATTCTTATTAAGTATCTAATATATAATGCTTATGTAAATATCTAATTAATATATTTATTTTATTTTTTACGCTTCAAATAAATGTCTTTACATAAATTTTTTTAAAGTAAAATTAATTATATAATTAATTGTTTTTGCATATTGATCTAGATCTAATAGATATTAGTGGGTTTATTTGTGTTACATGGATTGGAGTCATGTATTTGGCCCCTCAAAGTTCAAATTTATATTTACCCTCATATATTTATTTAGGGATTTACTAACCAACAGGGAGTGTTTTGTTCTATCTGTGGTTTTTTAAATTTATGATTGGGTAGGTAGCCCCTTGGTTCCATATTTGAACTAGGGCTCTAATAACATATGTAGGGGCCGAATTAAATAAAAAACCATTTAATTTACAACATAAAAGTAAAATTCAAGAAATTTCTATAATTTAGCACATTCGTCTACAAATTTATCAATTATAATAAAACTTTATAAGGGATTAAAACAATGCATAATTTGAAATAATACCCGAACCCGACAAGCATAATCCTCCATGGTCCTACACGCTTGCCTCCTTTAATTTTGCAAAACACCGCCTAAAATCGGTTCCTCCCCTCAGCTAACCAGGGTAATCCCCTAGCTCCGTGATACTATAAGGATATCCCCGCCCCTATGCCCAAAACCCCAAGTAACCCCGGTAGAACATACAATCCCACTCCCAAAATTTCACTTCTCAGAAATCCTGCATCTCCTATAATCCATCCCCAACCTCCCTTAGAATCCTCCTGCCCACCTCCTTCCTCCTTATCCCCCTTCACCGACACTCCCTACCATTTACTCCCTACCTAACCTATTTATTACCTCTTATCCTTTTCCCTGCTAATGTCTTATCCTTTATTTAATATCTTATCCCTTGTAGTTACTATGTTATCCCTTATTGGGTACGTAAATTAATTTAATAATATAATTTGATTTTTTAATTATCTCTCACTAAACACACACACACACACACACACACACACACACACACACACACACACACAATACGTATATATTGCATTTAATGATGTGGTTTAATTCATTATATATGGTAGCATCACATGAAAACATACCAATGTCACAATGTGATGAGCATTTCCCTATCATAGTAATGTGATGAACATATCCTCTACACGACAGATGACAATAGCCATATTTTCTCAGTAATGATGAACTTAGTCTCATTGTCGAATGTGATTAACATAGTATTATGATCACAATGTGACAATAATAGTTTCGTTGTCATAATACAAATGAATGTATCCACATATTTTCACAATGTGATAAACATGGTATTATCACATTCGCAAGCATACAACGCTGTAATGTGATGAACATATGCTTTCGTCAAATATGATGAGAATTTCCTTGTAAAAACAATGTGATGAGCATAGCCATATTGTTGCAATGTGATGAACTTAGCCTCATCATCACAATATGATGAACAATGCACCCTCACCATCAATGTGATGCAAATATCCTTACCTTGTATTGTGAGAAACATTTTGAAATGTCGCACGTGTCAAACATAACTCATTATCTAAATGATGTATGCAACTCATTGTCTAACGGTGATGTATAACCCATTAACAAGATTGTGACAAACATAGCCCAATACTGCAAAGAGAAGACAATTTCCAAATGCTGTAAATGTAACTAGCATAACCCAATTCCAAAATGTAACAAACCTTTTCCAACGTAATAATGTGTTAGTAATTACTACATTAATTTTCTTCATAGTCATGAGCATATGCAACCATGATATCTCTTGATTCAACCATAATTAACCATGGTCATTTTCAATAAATGTATTAACGTAATTTTTTATAATGCATTACTACTTTCAATAATGTATTATCAATGTATTAGCTTATTAGTGTATTAATTCTTTAGCATTATTAATCTAATTATTTTTCACAGATTGGTCCATATAACACTAACACAATCAACTTATAATAATAGGTCATACTTTCTATGACTTGCCACTAACCTAATTGTAAGTAGATAATTTACATGATAATTTGTGGTTGTTGCCATGTATTCAAATAATTTTGACATGTTTTTGACCCATGGCTCTTAATCCCAATATATATGTTATATGTAAGATACTTGTTGTTATGCAGAAAGGGTTACACCTATTGGAAATTGGTACATTTAATCATCTTTTAACCATAAATTCCAATAGTATAGTTATCAATTGAAGATGATAGCATATTTTATATCATATTCATAACTTTCTTACATTTTTAGAGGCTTCAATGTGATCTAATGCCACTTTCAAAATGATTAGAAAACTTATTTGAAATTATAAATCTACTCTCTCAATATTAACTTTTCTTTTAAATTTACATTTCAGCTAAAGCTCGAAGGACAACTCACCTTAGGTGTATCCCATTTCATTCCTGCAAGAAAGACATATCCTTCACTTCTACACTTAAATAAATCTTAGAACCCATATTTCCATCGGAGTCGCAAGGGTTGGAATGACAACTCACCTTAGGTGTATCCCATTTCCTTAGTGCAAGAGACACTGATCCATCACTTCTACACTTAAATAAATCTTAGAACCGATATTTCCACCTGAGTAGAGGAGGTTGGAAGGAGATCTCACCTTAGGTGTATCCCATTTACTTCGTGAAAGAAAGACTGATCCATCACTTCTACACTTAAATAAATCTTAGAACCTATATTTCCACAAGTGTCGCTGCTTCCTAAATGGTACATTTCGGTTTTAAGGGAAGACGATTGAAGACTTGCTTAATGTCATTTCCATACATTGAGCGACCATAATTGCAATCCTTTCATATTCTTCATTCGTGGCTAGTTGACCCAACATAATGAGCTTAATGAATTAGTTTTTGTTAATAATAGCATAATGAGCTTAATGAATAATGAGAGTAATGAGTTTAATAAATAAAGTTTATACAAATAAAGATGATTAATAAAATGTTTTATAAATTAATATACCATAAATCAATTTATTAAAATATATTAATGAATTTGAATAATAAAATACGTTTTGGAGCTTTAGATGCTTTAGGGTTTAGGGTTAGGTTATTTGTAATATATTGATTAATAGGGTTAGATTCATTAAAGTTAGGGTTAATGTAGTTAATATAGTTAGAGTTAATATAGTTAATGATTGATATTATTATCATATTAATTATAACTATATTAATAATTATTAATATAGTTAACCACTCATAAATATATTAATTATCACTATATTAATAACTATTAATATAGTTAATGATTGATATTATTAATAACTATTAATATAATTAATGGTTATAGTTAACCATCAATATTATTAATATAATATTAATAAAGATAACCCTATTAATAATTAATAATATATTAATATTAATTATTAATAGGATTAGGGTTAAGGTTAGGGTTATTTATATTAAATTATTATAGTAAAAAGTGATTAATATTATATTATATTATTAATATTAGGGGTTAATTATATAGTTATTAATAATATCAATCATTAAGTATGTTAATAGTTATTAATATAGTGATAATTAATATGTTAATAATATCAATCATTAACTATACTAATAGTTATTAATATAGTGACAATTAATATATTTATTGTTAATATACAACTAATCATTTCGACAATGCGAAGGCAGGGGTCTGCGGCTAGGGTTTACTCAGCTGCAAACCCCTCCCCTCCCTGTGTTTTCTCCTCTCCTACCTTCGTCGGCCATTTATATTCTCTTCGTATGAAGTGGGGTATTCCCTTTGATCTCTTGTGATGTGCTTGCACGGGTTCATTGGTGCAGTTGGGAGCTCTATTTTTCTTCTTTATATAGATCATTTGAGCTGGGGGAACTGTTGCTCGTGCTGGCGACATAGGGGCTGCTCGTTTCTGTTCTTTTTGTGTTTGAATTCTTGTTTCCTAAAGGGATCCATTACCATTTGGGATTCCTGTGGTAATGCCACCTCTATGCGATGGACTCTTGATCTATAGTTTTGTGGTGTGAAGTGATGTCGAAGGATACAAATATTTGTAAGGTTTGCGATCCTTCCTCATTGGTTGCGGATATCGCATCATCTATTTCTTCAGATTTTCTCATTGCCTCGATCACACCCTTTCTTGCTTGCTCCATGGAGGCTAGATCAAGTGTCGATCTGGATCTAGTAATTAGCAGTTCGGTTGGATACTCCTCATGAGTGTCTCGTGGTGGATTACTCTGGGCTTGAAGCTGGTGTTCTCTTCAAATCTGGTTTTATAAGTGTCACATCTTCTTTACTTCTTGGATTTTCTCATTAGATATGATACTTGGAGCATTTTTTTTTGTCTGTTGGTTTTTGGTAATCTATCTGTTCAGCCTCTAGTGTGAGTGGAGGCATTTATTTGGATATTTTTGAGGGTTTGGCCATCACCAATCCATCCATGTTGGTTTGTTCAGGGATTGATGCAATGTGAGGGCCTTCTCAGTGGTCTTCGTGTCCAGGATCCCTTGCATATGCTTCTGATATCAAAAAGAGTAGGCCTTCAAATTCACTGAAGGATAAGTGCAGGGAAGCTGCTATTGGAAGTCCGAGGGAAGATGCTATCGGAAGTCTGAGGGAAGCGTTGTAGGTTGGCGAGCAGGTGAACGAGTCTCGTGGGGAGAAACTTCTTCGTTTCACAGAATCATCAAAGGAAGAACGGACGATCGAAATTCTCTGAGGGGATTTCGTGAAGTGTAGAGGACCGTAGGATCTTGCGAAGGTGCACGAAGGTTACGGAGGAAACGTCCAAAGGGTTCAAAGCTCAGGAGGGGCAGATCCGTCAATCCCGAGTCATAGGGACTGTCAGATCTACACGTGACATCGCATATCGGGGATTCGCAAGTCGAAACTCCAAGTTGTTGCAACAAGAATCATGATATCCCGACAGGAGGAGTTGTGTGGGCCATAGCAGGAGATAATGGAGGATAGGTGGCACTACATCGGGGATCAAGAAAAGGCAAGTCCCGAATAATTTGACATCAGGATTCGCGATCCCGCGAATTCCAAAATCTCGATCGAAGCGACGGGAAGTGGAAAACGTCAACTCACACGTGTGTTGGAGTTTCGGCAAATCGGGTATCGGGAGTCGGAAAATCAAAGTGCACGACATCGCGAGTTGCAAAACCGCGATAAGAGAAATTCCGAAATATACGGGAAGAGGTCAGCATTGACTGATCCATCAGGTCTCAAGGATTCGAGAGCCTAGTGATCGACAGTGAACTTGTGAAGCCGCGAGTTAAAGGGGGATCGCGAGGAAAATCTGTGGGTGCAGATTTCCCGATAGGCAAATAGAAGAACCGTGGAGTTCTTCGGGCCGAGAAGAAGAAGATCCTGTGAGAGTGGATGTGCTCCGAGGAGTGCGGCTGAATCATTATGACTTTGTCTTTGGATAGTAAGCTTGCAACACCCTATAATATCATCCATTTTGGATGTATTGTTTTCTTTAGCAAGGTATTTGGATTTCACAACTAACTGGTGTTCCTGAAAATAAATATACTTACAGGTATGCATACCCCAGCACCCTTAGTTCAGAGATAAACAAATATGAAGTCTAGCAAGGTATTTGGATTTCACAATTAACTGGTCTTCCTGAAAATAAATATACTTACAGGTATGGATACCCAGCACCCTTAGTTTAGAGATAAACAAATATGAAGTTTAGCAAGAAAAAATTGTAAATTGAAATTAATAAACTTTTAATTCTATACCTTCAAGAAATACAACATTGTGGCGTTGTTGAGATCGATGCTCTGCACTGTATTAGTAGCATGACATTTATTTGGTTCAAAGCTCCCAACTGTGAATAGAGCAATTTATTTCTAGTACCAGCCAGACACAAAACATTTCGTATTTTTATGCACTGTATTAGTAGCATGGCATTTATTTGGTTGAAAGATCCCAATTATGAATAGAGCAGCTTATGTCTAATACTATTCAGACAAAAAAAATTCTTATTTTTATGAAAAAATTGATAACGTTTACATAAATTATAATTATTTTAAAATAATTAAAACTGTTGATTTTCAGAATGTCACCTAGAACTATACTTAGCTCATTATAACTTATACTCCTTATAGATGCATTAGAATATGTTGGCCTCCCAGTCTTCCCTCGTAGTAGGATATCTATATGTTGGTCATTGACTAACAATTTTAGAAGAGCTCCATAAATGTTCCAAATCTTCCATTGAATTTACCATGGATAAGATCTCCACAGAGAAACAAACCTTAGCTTCAAAGCATTTGGACCCTTGAAAACTTTCTCTAACAAGATGCCCAATTGTTCAATATAGTCATGTTCGTAGAGAGCCATAAGTAAAGAGCATACGTGTTCTTAAAAATGATGGAAAATAGTGGCTGCATCGCCCACCTGCTATACAGTAATTCTTGCATGGAAATAGAGGGAAAAGTGGCAAAAGATCTATCTTGGCTGGGGAGGGACTTGACGAAGGTGATCATAATAGATGTCTATCCTTTCACTTAATTCCTTCATTGTAGCAACACTATTATGGTGAAATGGTATAATGGGAACTACGACCAGTAGCTCGAAGTGGTTTCTCACTCCCTGAAAGAACCTGTTGCCAATGAGAATGAAGTTCGAATTGATCTGCATACGAAATTCCATAGTAATGAGGATTTATTTTTAACATAGATGGAAAAGTTGTTTGAGATCATGGTGTTCACCATAGATGGAAAAGTAATTCCTTGACGAGCTCCACACGAATAAGCTCATCAGGTTTAGGATTCATAGAGAATCATCCTACGTTGGGATCACAGACAAGGAGGTTAAAGACCTGTCTGGCCTTGGAAGGGATCTACTGCCTTGGAAGGAATATTATTGACTACACCCCCATTTCCTATGAGTTTCAGTAGATCAATGACATCCCCATCAAACACTTTGAATGTTTTTTGAAAATCGTAATCAATGGGGGTGTTGTCAATGAAAATTACTCTACTCAAACCTTCAGGGTTAGATAGGTCTTCAACCCGCTTGTTGTTGATCCTAGCTTAGCATATAATTCTTTGTAAAGCCTAAAACTGATGAGCTTATCCCCGTCGATATCGTCCATGAAGTAGCCTGCTTTCCCTTTAATGCTGGGAGTGAACACCACAATCTTTATCAGCTCTACCATATATTACCATATATGTTAAAAATAAATCCAAGACGAGCCCCTTGTAAACGTACTTAGTGGTCCCTCTACCATCATATGATGTCTTCATGAATTCAAAATACTTGGACCCTTCATATTCATGCGTCATTTGGCTCACCAAAAGGGTGTGCTCCATGTCTAGAATGAGAGTGTGGTGCAATGGAGAAACAAAGGTGGCAGCAAGGGCCCCATAGTGGTAGTCATAAAGGGGCCCTCGTTACTGTCGAATTTAGTATGTCATTATAGTTGGCAACAAGATCTCTCAGGAAGGAAACTATTTTGAGCGCCTGATCACCTTGGTTGCCATTATACCATCTCACCTGAATAACATTGTTACACTGAAGGACATAAGTGGAAGGAGAGTTGTCCATTATAATCGCCTTGGTCAGGTCCCTCCCCAGCCAAACAGATATTTTTCAGTTTTCCCTCTATTTTTGTACAACAATCTCTGTATAGTTGCTGGGCGATGCAACCACTATTTTCCAGTATGTTTAAGAGCACATCGAACATTTACTATTTACTTACGGCTCTCTGCGAACACAACAATATCGAACA
The DNA here is from genome assembly GCA_010110895.2 of Picea sitchensis. Classification (NCBI taxonomy): domain Eukaryota; kingdom Viridiplantae; phylum Streptophyta; class Pinopsida; order Pinales; family Pinaceae; genus Picea; species Picea sitchensis. The sequence continues at coordinate 16,037 of SNQJ01S0160605.1, forward strand.
ACTGGGCAGCTTGGTGGAGAACGTTTTCAAGGCGCGAACGCTTTGAAACAAAGGTTTTCTTTCATGTGGAGATCATTTACATTTATGGAAAATAAAATGTGGTTTTTGTTTCTCTTTCAAGTAAAATGATGAAGAAGGATCCATATTTTCCCTCTCTTTCATTGTCATATATTGGCTCGAAGCGATTCGCCAAGAATGGTTCCAAGACCCCAAATTTTCTAACCTAATCGAATAGTTGCAACATGATTTTCAAGTTTCTCTAGGATGACCTTGGAATAATGAAGAGATCCACTATAAACATCACTTGTATTTAAGAAAACAATTGAGCCTTAAATCCATTTTGTTATGTGCTCTTCATGCTTCACCCATAGCGAGGAATTAAGGCTTTATCAAAACCTATGAAAAGGTCAAACGTTCTTCTTTCTAGGAAGGTATGAAATATGACATAATTACCTTTGTGGTTGAATGTGATACGTTTCAATGCAATAAGTGAGAAACACTCAAGGAACCAGGAACTCTCCAATCGATCTCAATTCCACCTACTATTTGGAATGATATTTCGATGGAATTCATTGTTAGCTTACCTAAATCGAGAAATAATTTAGTCATCATGGTTGTAGTAGATCATCTTTCCAAATAATTTCTTTTTTTTTCCTCTTCCACACCCATTGAATGCATCCAACATGACTCAACTCTTTATGAATAAAATCCTCAAAATCCATGGCATTCCTAAGTCATTCTATTGTCTACGGCCATGATCTAGATTTCACAAACAATTTTTGGCAATAATTGTTCAAGCACTAAGGAACCCAATTGCATCTTAGTACCACCTATCATCTCCAAACTGAAGGAAAAACTAAAACTATCCACAAGGGTTTGGAAACATATTTGCGAATTTTTCCATCAAACCAAAAAAATCAGTGGGATTAGTAATTACCCCAATTTAAATGGTTTTACAACACATCTTACTATAATTACACTCGCATGACTCCCTTTGAGGTGGTCTATGGGAAAAATACACCATCGGTTATCTCATACATGTTGTATGTTTCCAAGGTTTAGGAGGTCGATATCACTCTTACAGTCCCCATGGTCATTTTATGTATCCTAAAATAAACTTTGGCCATCACACATAATTACATGAAGAAACAATCACATAAAGGTCATTCAAAATGTCGATTTGTTGAAGGGGACTAGGTGTTTTTTCCTATCTAACCTTATAAGAAAAATTCACTCAGAGCTTAACACTATCAGAAAATTTCCCTCAATTTAATGTTCCTTATACAATTCTCAAGAAAGTGGGGCTTGTTCCCTAAGACTTAGCACTTCAAAGTCACTCTAAGCTACATCATGTTCTACATGTCTTGTGCTTAAAGAAAGTGATTGGAACTAAATGCTAGAGTCAAACCAATCTCCTTGAATTGGATGAAGAAGGATCCATTTCGTTGCAGCTACAAGCAATCTTGGAATAATGGAAGAATTACTCCATCAACGTACCATCAAGGAAGTGTTAGTTCAGTGTAAGGATACACAAGTAGAAGATGCCACCCAAGTGTCGACTACCATTTTAAAACATTTTCCTTATCTTAATCCTTGAGAACAAGGATGGTTTTTAAGGGGAAGGCATGTTAGGAACATAACCTCCCTAACCCGTGGGTATAATAATATGTTTTTTATGTACTAAAATACTACATTATTAAATAAGACTTATATAATAATGTGAACAAGTCTAATGTAAGAAGACTTAATAGAAGCTTCCACTTTTAGAAATATATTCCTCTTGACTATTTTTTAGAAGATATAACTAGAATACATAGGAGTATAAGGCATGGGAAAGTTGTCCTGAGAATTTTTGTATTAGATATCTCCTCCGCTCGAGGTTTCCCAATAGGAGAGGCAAGTGAACCTAGATTTATATCATTCAAGATATCATTTTTGGTGTTATTATTCTCTATATTTTATAGTTCTACTCGTATTTCTCATAATATTTGTGTTTCTTCATTATAATAGAATTGGTACCTTACACATGTACTAAGCAATTTGACGCAGACCCCCCCTTCTTTCCTTGGAGATGCTTCTCTCGTTGGATATGCTCAACCTCCTAGTCTAGGATATTCAAATACTTGAGCCGAATCAGCTCTTCGGGCCTCTTGCTAGACCTGGCAACTGATTTACACAGGTCCCTTGTTGTTACCCACGCATGTACGATTCACCTTCATGCCTTTCCTATGAGCTTTTGGTTACTCTGAGTGACGAGTACTATCTCCTCTTGCTAGGATCTTCTTCAATATGACCACGGTCTATGACCTCATATAGCCCCCTTCGCGACTTCGGGTTTCGACGGTTTTGAGTGCAACTCACTCCTTTTTTCCCTGAAATCCGGATTGACGAAAACACTTGGACCAGATCTATGGCCCACACTCCTCTGAAATCCAATGGCTATGATCCACTTCGTAACTTCGTCTTTGGGAGTTCCAAACATTTCAACACCTTTTTTCCCCAAAGTGACCTTTACCCAAAGCTACAGATCAAATGCCACGTGCTCACCTCGATCTACGGTAAAGAGTGTCCTTTGATTTCCTCTTAGGGAAACTTTCGGTCAACACTCCCTTGCTCCTCGCCTATGTTTCATGAAGACCAAAACTACAGAGATTGTTTCCATCCCTTAATTAAAAAATATATATTTAATTTTTTTTAATTTAGATTTATATTTTCTCTATTTAAATTATTAAAATTTAGATATCTATTTTGTAATTGGTAGGAGAGTTAAGATTTGAAATATGGTGAAATGGATCTTCTTGAAATGTATTCTTTTTGACAAAATTAAATATTTAATTAATTATTCCATTATGTTGCCTGAAGTTAAATTTGACAACTAATATTTAATTAAATATTATTTAATTTTTTGACAAAATTAAATATTTAATTAATTATTCCATTATGTTGTCTAAAATTAAATTTGACAAGTAATATTTAATTAAATATTATTTAATTTTAAGTGAGTTAATCAAAATAACCTTATAAAATCACTTTATTAAATAAAGTGTTATTTTAGAAGCTTTGAGAAGGTTGGGTTACATCTCTCTAGAAAGATCCAAGGAGCCTTTATAAATGGAGGAGAGCAAGTCATTTGGACACAATAGATTTTGTGATTATTTCTTGTGGAGTGTTCTGTGAGCCAATGTTTTCATAAGGATTTTGGAAAAACCTTTCACTTTAATTTGACTCCTTTGAAAGCCAACGCATATGATCCACTTTGTAATTATCAAGAAACACATTCTCACCACCTCGATCTATGGTCGAGATTGTCCTTTGATTTCCCCTTCGGGCTAATTTTGGTCAATGCTCCCTTGGTCCTCTTTTTCCCCGATTCTCAATCTTCCAAAGTAAATATCTAGAATCTTCTAGAAGTAAATATTCACTCTCCACCGTTCATAAATGTCTACTATTGACTTCGGGAGTTCAAGACTTTGGCTCTTCGAGGGTTAGATCTCTCTAGAAAGATCCAAGGAGCCTTTAAAAGTGGAGGAGAGCAAATCATTTGGGCAGATTAGATTTTGTGACTATTTCTTGTGGAGTGCTCCTTGAGCCAATGTTTTTTTAGGTTTTTGGTAAAACCTTTCACTTTAGTTTGACTTCGGTCTTCAGTGGATCTTTAAGAGTAGATCTATCTTGAGCTTTTTTTTAAAGCCGAATCTTAGAGTCAGTGGAGAGTCAAAACTGTGATGTTGAATGCTAATGCAAATGGGAGAGAGACTGTCATGGAAGGGATTAGCATAATGGATCTCTGGAAGTGAATAAGTTGGAAAGCCTTACCGCTTCATTTAGAATTATTGGTTTATACCTTATTTTACGGCCCTAGTTTGTTTAACTCGCTAAACAAAACTCTTTATTATCTTCGATTTATTCTGAATGCTGGCCCTTCGGGAAGTCGTGTGTTGAAAATATCAAGAGAGAGGACATGTTACCTTATTTGGACATAGATTTAGTAGTTGGTTTCCACTGTTGTAGATATCTATATAACTGTGTAGTGCATATGTATTCAATAATATTTAGTCGTCAAAAGGTATAATGACTGGTTTTTTTTTGATTGACGTGTATAGAAATGATTTCTGTGAATTTCCTGTTCCTTATTGATAAATTCTGAAGCAAGAGATGCAGAGAGAAAGATAGAACATAAAATAGTATATTCAAATGTATGAATAAGAGTGCAAAAAACAAAGTTACAATGTAAAGGGAAATAACTGAGCTAAATAGGCTCAAGCAAGACAAAAATAGAAAGTATATCTGACCAGGAAAACTGGCAGTGTACAGTCAGACTGTTGAGGTTACAATATATTTAACACTCCCTCTTAAACTCAACAGTTACAATCATCAACACTGATTATGCCTAAGTGTTATCTCTGAAAATCAAAAACTGACTTTCCCAGTGGCTTTGTAAAGATATCAGCAAGCTGATCTCGAGAACCACAAAATTGTAGTGCAATATCACCATTATTGACTAGCTTGCGTATGGAATGAAAACAAGTGTCAATGTGTTTTCTTTTCTTGTGAAACACATGATTTTTGGATAGAGCAATTGCTGAAGTATTATCACAGAAAATAGGAGGTGGATCCTTTTCTGTATGTGACATATCTTTCAATATTCTTCTCAGCCACATAGCTTGACAAGAAGCTGAGGTAGCAACGACATACTCTGCCTCTATAGAAGATATTGAAACAATTGGCTGCTTCTTTTATGCCCATGATATTAGATTCGTGCCCAGTTGAAAAACATGTCCAGATGTGCTTTTCTTGTCATCTAGGCTGCCTGCAAAATCACTGTCTGTGTAACCAGAGAGTTGATTACTATCAGATTTAGTGTACCATAAGCCGAAATTTAGTGTTCCTGCTACATATCTCAAAATTCGTTTTTCCATTTTCCAGTGCGAATCTTTGGGGGATTCCATGAATCTGGAAACAAGGCTGTCTGCATACATAATGTCAGACCTAGTTGTTGTAAGATACAACAAACTGCCTACTAAACTTTTGTATAAAGTAGAGTCCACTATAGGACCTTCATCATTCTTGCTCAACTTTGTGCCTAAAGGTATGGGGGTTTCTACTGAATTGCATCCTTCCATGCGAAAT
>SNQJ01S0160605.1:21707-32668 GCA_010110895.2 Picea sitchensis
CTTTGTTACCTGTCACGTGATTGTTGCATCCACTGTCCAACAACCAGAGATCTTTAGGTTGATGTTCAGTGTTGTGACACGAAAGAAACATACCTCCTGAGCTTTGTCCTGTGTGATTTGACACATGTGATCTGCCTGAGAGCTGATCTGCTTGCTTCTTCCTACATTCAGATTCATAGTGCCCATACTTTTTGCAATAATAACATTGTATGCTTGATTTCTCATTTGATCTTCTCCCTCTGCCTCTTTGAGGCTGGAAATTATGATGTTGATTTTGTTGTTGTTGTCTTTGACCTTGGAAATTTTGATTCAGATACTGCTGTCTGTTACCTCCACTGGAGTGAGGGTAACTTTGATTGCTCCCTCTTCCTTGGTGACCTCTGCTTCTTCCTCTGACTCTCCCTCTGCTGAAGGAGAATTGAGTTTTGAAAGCATTGGAGATTGACTCATCTGTGAGATGCAGTCTGGTTTCATGTGTCACTAGAGAACCAATTAGTTCATCTGTTGAAAAACTTGACAAATCCTTGTATTCAAGGATTGTTGTGACAACCATTTCAAATTTCTTGGGTAAACTTCTTAGGATTTTCTCAACAATTCGTTGATCAGTGATGGCTTCGCCAGTCAATCTACTCTGGTTCACAATTCCCATGACTCTCGTCATGAATTGATCCACATTTTCAGACTCTGTCATCCTTAGAGTCTCGAATTGTGTCCTCAAGGTTTGCAGTTTAACTGTTTTGACCCTGTCATTTCCTTGATAGGAAGATTTAAGGATTTCCTAGGCCTGTTTGGAAGTACCAGCGCCTGTGATTTTCGAAAAAATCGAGTCATCCACAGAATTTTGAATCCAAAATTTGGCTTTATTTTCTTTGTTCCTCAGTGTTGCCTGAGCAATTCGCTGTGGATTTGTCATGGCAGACAGGGCTGCTGGATCTGGTTCCATGTATCCAAGATCCATTGGTTCCCAACACTCTTGTGCTTGCAAGAAGGATCTCATCCGAAGAGACCAAAACTCATAATTCTTTCCCAGAAGAATCGGACCCTGAGTTGGTCCTAAAGAGCTAGATGCCGCCATATTTTTTTTTTTTTTAAATTTGCAGTGAAAACAGAGGGAAATTTTTGTATTTTACCTCCGATCGCCGAAACGTCGATTTGATGATGGCCGAAAATAGCTTATCGGCCTTGAATTGGCCTTAGTCACCGTGAAATGTGACCACGCGCCTTAATGTTAAAGCTCTAAGGGATTTTTCGGGTTTTTTGCCTTTCAAATTGCCGAAATGCGAAATTTGCTTTTGGACGATTTAACGGTCCAGATCTTATCGGGATATCGCGAATCGAGACTTTGTGAACCCTGATGACGAGCTCTTTTGACTCCTTGATCCCCCGATCTCTGATTTACCGATGGTGCTTTCCTTTCGGGAAATTTCCCGATTCCTTTGATCTCCGCCACGTGTCCTCCTATATTGGACGGTCCTTAATTCACCTCGCGATTTCGGGATTTGATCTGTTCTGAATGTCTCGTCTCCAGGATCTGCGAAACACCGAACCTTGGTGTGCCGATTGGTTCTCCCGATCTNCAAAATGGACGGCTCCGATCATTTACGGGGTTTTCACCATAAAGAAACCCGATCACTTGTCCTCAGGATTTGCGATTTACCGAATCTCGATGCGCCGATGGAATCTCCCCTTTCGGGTTTTTTTTCGAGCCCTCAGAATTACGCCACGTGTCCCCTTAAGATGGATGGTCCACGTCATTTTGCGATTTCGCGACTTGCGACGCCAAAGTTTCTGTCAACTTGAGAACTCCGGTTGCCGAAACGCCAACGGTTTCCTTGATGTCCGCCATGTGTCCAAACAAATGGACGGCTGAAATCTGATCGCTATTTCAGGAATTGCGATTTCGCGAGTTTCGAACTTGTGTTGTGACGGTCTTTCAAAAACGCGAACTCCGAAATGTCGATTTGACGGCACTCGTATCTGCTGCCACCTTTCCTCTGAGATAGATGGCTAACAATCCTCTCGGGATTTTGCAATACGTGTTGTCGGGATTTCGTGACTTCACAAGTCAGAATTCCTCCTGTGCGCTCTAGAGGATTAAACCTCGTGCAGTTTCTCGCTCATCCAACGGTTGTCGGTCCTTTGCGCAATATATGATGGCTGAAATGCTTTCGCATTTTCCGCGCTCTCCTCGTCCCTTCTGAATTGGTTTCCCACTCTGGATCCGTTCGCAGGACGAATCTTACGGCCTCAATGGCTGTTCTTTGCACATGAGATTTGTTCTTTGCTCCTTAGACGCGATCTTTGTTGCATTTCCAAGGATTTTCTTCTGCAGAAGAAAAATTTGTGAATCTTTCAAAGATTTGAAAGAATTTCACAAGTTCTTTGATCTTTGCTACAATCTTTGACAGATTTGAGCGATTTCCGAGAATCTTTAAACGATTATGCCTTTTGCAGGTATCTTTAGCGAATTTGAATGAATTCTTTGAATTCTTCAGGAGTTCCCACCTCCTGCAGTTCTTCTTCGTAAATATTTGATGATTCTTGAAAATTGTTCAAGAAACTTTAAAGTTTCTTCTTTTGCACTCTCTTCTTCCTCAATCTTTCGAGCGTTGTATGCTTTGCTTCCTCCGCAAGGTTCCTACGATGATCTTTTGAGAGTATTACAGACAACTCTCCAAGCCTTATGAAAAGTCTGTGTCACATTCTCTCAAGATCCGTGAAGCTATGCACTGTGAGGATCGAGTTTCTCTCTAGACTGTGTGAAGAGGCTTACTGCTGAAGCTATGATACCATGATAAATTCTGAAGCAAGAGATGGAGAGAGAAAGATAGAACAAAAAACAATATATTCAAATGTATGAAGAAGAGTGAAAAAAATGAAGTTACAATGTAAAGGGAAATAGTTGAGCTAAATAGTCTCAAGCAAGACAAAAATAGACAGTACAGCTGGTCAGGACAACTGGCAGTGTATAGTCAGACTGTTGAGGTTACAATATATTTAACACTTATGGGATACCCATTCTCTCTCGCTCCTTCCGCATGGTTAGCTCAATAGCCCCTCGACTCTCTTCTACTCTCCTTGCCTTCTCTTCTGCCTCAAAAATTTCAAGTTTTGCAGTCGCACAGGCATAGAATAGTATATCTGTCCTCTTCTGCAATTGCGTAGCAATCATTGAGTCAAGCCGTAAGTTTTGCAGTTGCACACACATATAATAACCTATCTTTTTTATGCACATTCGTAGAAATTATTGAGTCAAGCAGTGGGTGTTTAAGTTTTAAAGGGCTACTATCATTGGGGTTTTAAAGAATATAAAGAATATATAGGGTTGGGAATTTGAAGATTAAAGAGGTTTAATGTGCTATGTGCTGGGACAAATACGAAGTAGGTAGGATAAAAAGCTTTGGTAAAAAGATGCAGAAGATATGGTGTGCCATGATTCTGGACATTGAAGTATGATTGTGGTGTTATGGGAATGCAATTATCATCATAAGATTTATAACATGTTTTCAACTGCTCTGACATTTTCAATTGCTACAGAGTATTGATTTGACAATTTTTGGAAAGATTTTCTCATTTTAGTGTTACCGTTAGACCTCCTTCTTAGAAATTATTGAGTCTAAGCCGTGGATATTTATATATGGGCTGGGCATTTGGATATTGAAGAGGTTTAGTGTGCTATGTGTTTGGGAGAAATAAGGAGTAGGTGTGATATAGAGATTTGATAAAAAGATGTAGAACTTATGGCATGCCAAGATTCAAGCCACTGAAGCATGTTTCGGGGAATGCAATTATTATAATTAAAGTTATAGTTTGTTTTTTAATTGTTGTGAAATTGATAGGTTGGTGTGATTATCTCTTCTCAGTTTCATTTCAAGTTATGTGTATTATCTATCTCCCTACTTTGAAAGGATTATAATTTTTTAGGTTTGGATTACAATTTTCATCTTGCCATCAAAATTGTTAGTTTTGAATTTTTTTTCTAAATTTAACAAAGTTTATTATAAATATTTCCAAAATTTGAATAACTATTTTGCAATTGATGTAGAGTATTGATTTGTTGATTTTTGAGAAGATTTGCTCAAGTTATTTTCAGACCTAAATCACACAATGCACACAGACAGGAAAAAAAAATCCCTGGAGGGAGAAAACCAAAAAATCTGCAAGAATATATTTTATATGATCAGTTATAGATAAATTCCATTAAATATGAAATTATTACAAGGTTATTATGTGTTGCCCAAATTGAAATTTCCTCAAGTAGTGCAATCTGAATTTGAGAAATTGGATTTAAAATTCTCTTTGCAGCCATAAGAAACCTATTTGCAAATGTAGATATTCATAGCTAAGCTTGTAAGTAATTGTAAGCTTGAACATCTAGTAGATTATTCAAGTTTACTGGATTATTTTTTCTTTTTTTAAGCTTTGCTAATTCATGAATTTAGTCTTTGTGGAAAGTGAGAAAGAATTGGCATTTGGTGGTAGATGTCCCACAAGTGTTTCTTTTTTAAGACAAAGTTAGGGATACAAAATATTAATATTGGTAGTGTATTTTAATGTTTGATCAATTATTAATTGTTTAGTTATAGAGAGGACATTTCTATAGGTCATGTAGGTATTTTTTCCAAGTAGGAATTGTGGAAGTGAGGTGTAGTTTAGATCCTCTTGTTAAGTTACATGCTTGTTGTACATGAGGCTAAATGAATGTGCATTATCCATTATGTACTTTGGATTGTGAACATTTTAATTTCTTGATTGATTATAGATCTACAAAAATATATGTTATTATCTTCAATGAGGAGAATGTAAAAAACTCTTTTTCAAATAAATTGTGACATTACTATGTTTTGAAGAATATTATTTATATATGTTTAAATTTAGAAAACTACTTATATAACTAGAAACAAACTAATTTTCTTCCAAAGAATAAAAAGTCATTATTACAACTTAGTCTATCTTTTACTTATCTAAATGAAAGAAATATGAACATGAGATCCAACTTCTACATCTAATATCATCACAGTATTTTCTTAAGGAATACAGATAAGTTGAATATTAAATACTTAGAATTAAGAACTTGTTGATTTTAGTTATTTTTATTTGCATTTTTACTAACTTATCACTTTTGCTTTGGATAGTACGCTTGCAACACTCTATAATATCAGCCATTTTGGATGTATTGTTTTAGCACGGTATTTGAATTTCACAACTAACTGGTGTTCCTAAAAATAAATATACTTACAAGTATGCATACCCAACACCCTTAACTCAGATATAAACAAATATGAAGTTTAGCAAGAAAAGTTTGTAAATTGAAATTAATAAGCTTTTCTTTCATTCTATGTCTTCAAGAAATATAACATTGTTACGTTGTTGAGAGCGATGCTCTGCACGGTATTAGTAGCATGGCATTTATTTGGTTCAAATCTCCCAACTATGAATAGAGCAGCTTATTTCTAATACCAACGAGACACAAAAAATTTCGTGTTTTTATGCACTGTATTAGTAGCATGGAATTTATTTGGTTGAAAGATTCCAATTATGAATAGAGCAGCTTATGTCTAATACTATCCATACACAAAAACAAATTCTTATTTTTATGAAAAAATTGATAACGTTTCCATAAATTATAATTATTTTAAAATAATTGAAACTGTTGATACCTACTTACAAAATAAACTAAATTACCAATTTATAGGATGATCCCTGCTTACAAAAGGAGAAGGATTGTCAAACGAAATGCCTCACCGAAGTTTTGGCTGAAGATTTGGTCCAACCCTATATAGAGATGGCTACCATGTGCCCGATCCAGCAAGTTCCAGTCCAGACAGAAGACTCTTCCTTCCTGGTCACGGATACCTCCTCTAACCCTTCCCCCTCTATTACTATTTTAATAAATAATTTGTCTATTAAAAGTCCTGAGTGGCTGCTATCACCATCCCTTCCCCCGTTCCCTCCCTTGTTTTCTCTTCAACCCGCCTTTCCACCTCCTTCCTTGACCCCTCGTTGCCCAACTCTTTCCCCGACCTCCTCTTCCTCGCTCCTCCCCCCGGTAAAACCAACTTCTTCTCCTACCCCTGCCTCGGATAAGTCCACTACCTCTTTGATAGACACCTCCACAAGAAGATAATTCTTAAGATCACAGAACAAAGAACACACAGGATGTTTAGCATTAGACCCGACTCTAGCAGAAAAAACTGGCAGAGGCAGGAAATATTTCTTCTCAAAAGCACAGAAGAGAGCCAGAATTGACTTGTTAGTAGGGAAACATGTCTCTATTGAAAGGACTCTTAGAGCAAGGTGAACCTCGGGAAAGGGGCCTTGATGAAGTGTTGTTCCTTCAATTGTAGGACTTTGGATGGTCCCCTCAAAAAAGCAACTCTAAAAAGGATGTTTCTCATAGAACATCCAGATGTACTTCTCCTTCAAGAAACCTTGGAGGAAGGGGCAGAAGTTGAAAACAGAATCTCTTTTCTTTTACCGGACTAGAGCTTCATTACCTTGGACTGTATTGGGAGATCTGGAGGACTAGCTATCGAATGGAATTGTTGCACTATAAAAGTCCTTAACCATTGGGGTTTTGAATCTGAAATTGGGATCACAGTCTTCTCAAAAGAACTTGAAGAACCCCTCAATATTGTAAACATCTATGGCCCCTGTCACAACAGAGGCCCTTACTGGGATGCTATCTTCAACAAGTCCTTCCTAAAAGAAAAACACTTAATCTTGGGAGGAGACTTAAATTTCTCTTTAGGCATTAAATAAGTTTGGGTATCCCATGCGAGATTAGACCCCTTCTCAACCTACTTTACACAAAAAATGGATGAACACAATCTTCTGGATATTGATCCGGTTAAATTCAAACCAACTTAGAGAAACAACAGAGTGGGAGAAGATAACATTGCAAAAAGACTGGATCATTTTTTGATAAAGGATACACTTCTTGAAAAATCCTTTCAACTAAAACAATGGATAGGACACAGGGGAATATCGAATCATTACATAATTTTCCTTGAACTAAGAATTGAATTGGATAAGCCACCCAGTCCTTTCAAATTCAATAGAACCTGGCTCAGTGATGAAACTTTTTTAAAGTTGGTTAAGGAAAATTGGCAATACTATAACCCAGGAAGCAATGAGACGACAGGTCTACACTTTGTAAAAAAATTACACATTATCAAAGAGAAGACAAAGACCTGGGCACATCAGAAACTCATAAAAGAGGATTTGGAACTGAAGGAACTAGAATCAAAATTAAACCTTATTTCGAAAGATCGGGGTGGAGGATTTGATACAAAAAATGCCAAACTAAGTCTACTAAAATTGGAAGAAAGGAGAAACATACTACTAAAGGAAAAAGAAGATACATGGAGATTAAAAAGAAGAGACACCTGGTTGAAGAGTGGAGATGAGAACAAAAATTCTTCCAAGCATATGCAAAAGGCAGAAGGTGCATAAACTCAATCTAGAAGTTAAAGGATCAAGATGGAAAAAAGGAACATACCTTTGAAGCAATGGCAAAAATTGGAAAAAAGTTCTTCCAGGATCTCTACAAAGTAGAAAAGAAGGCCACTATTGAAGAAGTGATTCGAATGGTACAGTACTTCATGATCTTTAGTAGTGAGGAAGATAATAGAATGCTTATGGAAACGGTAACACTAGAAGAACTTAAGGCTTTATTGAATAGTTTTCAAAAGGACAAAAGCCCAGGACCAGATGGATGGGCAATTGAGTTCTTCCTAGGCTTCTTTGATTCTATTGGACAAGATATACTAAACCTAGTTGAAGAGACAAGGCTTATTGGACAAATGCCTTTAAGTTTAAACTCAACTTTTATTGTCCTTCTTCCAAAGAAGGACAACTCAGACACCCTGGATGACTTCAGAACTATCTCCATGTGCAATTGCATCTACAATATGATCTCCAAAGTCATAGCCAAAATACTTAAGACTGTACTTTCTGACAAAATCTCCTTGGAACAATTTGGATTCCTAGAGGGCAGGCAGATACACGAAGCAATTGGAGTGGCACAGGAAGCTCTACACATCATAAAGACCAGGAATCTAATGAGCGTGGTTCTTAAAATTGATCTTTCCAAAGCCTATGACAAGGTAAGTTGTCTCTATTTACGATTGCTTTTAACACATTTAGGCTTTACAGTTCCATTTATCAGACGGATTATGTGTTGCATTACAATTGTAACTTTCTCAATCCTCATAAATGGGTCAGCCACAAACTTTTTTAGATCTGAAAGATGCTTAAGACAAGGCTGTCCACTTTCCCCTCTTCTATTTCTTCTTCTTCCTGAAGGATTAAGCAAGGCTTTAGCAGCAGAAAAATGATCTGGGTCTTTTCTAGGCATCAATATTTCCAATACTCTTCATGTAACCCACCTTATCTTTGTAGACGACATCCTTGTCTTCTCTGCAGGAACTAGAGGGGAAGCTGACAATCTAAATAACACTCTGAAACTCTTCTCCATAGCTACAGGAATGATAATAAACGAAGGAAAGTCTACTCTCACCACCTTTTGTCTCTAAGAAATGGAAAAAAGTTGATACAAACTTCACTTCCCTTTTCAAGAGAAAACGATTGATGAAGGACTAAAGTACTTGGGATTCACTTTGAAACCAAATGATTACAAAAAGGAGGATTGGTCTTGGATACTGAAGAAATTAGGAAAAAGGTTATGTTCATAGAGCCACAAATGGCTTTCCAGAGCTGGCAGATTTGTACTAGTAAAATAAGTTTTGGAAGCCATCCCATTCTTTTGGATGTCTTTGTCTTGGATCCCAAAAGGAACTTTGGAGGTAGCTAGAAAAATCTCTTTCAGATTTATGTGGAGTGGAAATAAAGATAAAAATGTGACTCCTTGGGTGAGATGGAAAAGGATTGCAGTCCCAAAAGCTTTAGGCAGATGGGGCCTAAAAAATATACATGTTTTCTCCAAAGCCTTAGCTGCTAAAGGGGGTTGGCACCTTATTTCTACAAATAGTATCTGGACAAAGGTTTTCATCAAAAAATACATTGAACCAGACACCCTGGAGTCTTGGATCAGAAGAACTCAGAAAACTCTCAGAGGTGCCTCAATGATTTGGAAGGCAGTGATAAAATGTTTCCCTGTAATAGAAGGTGGTTTTGCTTGGAAGGTAGGAAACAGACTCCCAGTAAGGCTAGGGAATGAACCTTGGACAGGAAGCAAAGGAAAACACTTACTCTCAGATCAGCTACTATCCACTTTAAAGAAAAAAGGATCTAATTCCTTAAACTCACTTGTTGACCAGCCCTCCAATACCCTTTGGGCTCAAGGGTGGAAAACTTCCTCTACTCTTAATTTAAACACTGATGATTCAACATAATTGGAGAATTATCAAAATGCCCTTTTTCATTCAGAAATCAGGATAAGAGAACAAGAAGACGAACTGGTTTGGCACAAAAATGAGTTTGGTATCTACACTCCAAAGGAAGGATATTCAGAACTAATGAAAGAACTCTCAGAAGCTAAACTAGTCTGGTGGTGGAAAAATATTTGGAATATCAATGGTCCTTCTAAGGAAAAACTCTTATGGTGGTGTGTGCTTTCAAATAAATCCCCAACCTGGGGTATTCTACAAAAAATAAATTTTGCCGGACCAAGAACATGCCCAATATGCAAGACAGAGAGAGAAACGACACAACATCTCTTTCTTGAATGCACTTATCTAAAATTGGTCTGGGAAAGAGTTTCATGCACTCTGAATTTCCCTTTTCAGTGTGTTAGCACTCTGTAATTTTCCCAAGGCCATGAGGCAGCCACAGAGGCAAAATAAAAACCACTTCGAGTCTTGGATCCAACCCTCCAAGACTCAGAGAGGGATCTCTCTGTCTGATATAGATTTATTTGAAAAGAATATTAGGCTAGCTATGCAGAATGGGGTTATGTTCTTGGGGTTTTCTGGTTGAGACAACAAAAGAATACCATTGGGCTATGGGGTCTGTGACAAGTTTGAAATCGAACACAGGTCTATGAGGTATTTCCATAGGGCAAGATAATGAAGAAGTTGAATTCTTTAGAAATAAAGTGATGTAAAAGATGAACGGACGAGATAATCAACTACAACAAAAAAACATCAAAGAATTTATTCATTGTAGTATCAAAGGAAAACATTAAGATTCTCAAAAGCACTACACAGAGTATCAGGGATAAATTCTTCTTTAAATCTCCTTTTGAAAATTAAAAAGAGAGAATCATAATGAATACTGATTAGAATCACATTCAACGAAGCAAGAAAACTTCACCAATCGTTGACACACAGGAATCCTATGAAAAAGTCCCTTTGTATTCCTGGTGAATCAGAAAAATGTTACAGGGAATAGCCTCCCTGGGCCTGAGGATCAAAAAAATTTACATTAAAAATCATCTCTGAATAAATAGGGGAGATCCCCCAACAATTTTCGAGAGTCGGTTTTAACCACCTCGGCCAAAAATAGCCACAAAACCCACAAATTCTGGAACTGTCCGCCATGAAAGACGGACCGGTTTTCTGCGAAAAAGGGATCTGAACAGACATTTGTTTCTCTTCAATGATGACACATGGGAAAAAAATGAAGGAGGTTATTGGATATGGGCGTGTTCTGGACAAAAACCTCCTTTGGTTTCAACAAATTCGCCTCCAGCTGGCCGTAACAACTCCCGCAAAATCAGGACTGTAACGGAAAAGCGAAAATTTGAAAGAAAGGGCCTCGAAGATGGCTTCGATTCTCCCTTCTCGTGGGACCTGTGAAAAAAATTAGAGAGGTTTGTTTTCTTCATCCCGTTACGGAGAAAAACCTCTCTCGGTTTTTAAAAATTAATTTTCATTTGCCCAAAATATCCTCCGGAAAAAGATGTGCTGAATAGGCAAAAAATGGTGAAAATGAGAAAAGCGGTTTTGTTTTCGGGAAGGCAGTATTCCGGACCCCCCCTAAGGTGGAAAGTGGTTTTA
>SNQJ01S0160606.1:0-14326 GCA_010110895.2 Picea sitchensis
CCCCCCAAGAACATCAACCTCATGTTGATCCTTCACCTTCTTCACCAGTAAGGTCTTCTTCGCCTTCTTCACTTGCAAGGTCTTCTTTCGTTTCATATTCTTCACCGAGTGAGAGCTTTGAAGCTAATAACCCGGTGGATAAGTGTTATAACCCTAATTTTCCCCATACATGCTTACCTGGAATCAGGCCATCTCGGATTCCTTCTTTTCCAAAACACTACTGAACAACTCTTCTAAAAACTCCATTTTTAAAAGTCCACGCTAGCTGACCCACTATAGCCCACGTGGATCTACAATTTCCACGCTAGCTGGCCCACTACAGCTTGCGTGGACCTTCAGAAGCACGAAAAAAGGAAAGTTGTCGATGGAACACACAGCTTTGCGTGAGTTAACTGAATCTTCTAGCCATGCATGGCTGAGGGTTTGCCCAAATACCCAACTTCTTCTAGCCTATAAAAGAAGGGTTAGGGATCCTATTTGGAGGAGGAGAATAAGAGTAAAGAAACTCTGCCCAATTGCACATTTCCATTGTGTTATAACCCTGAATTGCACCACACATGCTTACCTAGCATCAGGCCAACTCATATCCCTTCTTTGCCAAAACACTATTGAACAACTCTTTGAAAATCCTCTTGTATAAAGGCCCACGTGCCCTAATCCATTACTGCATGCATGTACACGCTGGCTGACCCAAAACGGCCCACGTGGACCGACAAAAGCATGAAAAAAGGAAAGTTGTCGATGGAACAAAAAGCTATGGGTGAGTTAACTAAAACTCCTAGCCATGCATGGCCAAGGGTTCGTCCAAATACCTAGCTCCTTCTAGCCTATAAAAGAAGGGGTAGGGTTCCCATTTGAAGGAGGAAAAATATAGCAAAGAAACTCTATGCATTTACGTATTCCCATTGTCCCAACCCTTTAGCCTTTCCTAGTGCCAAAGGAGATTCAAAGCAAAGAAATTGGAGGATAGAAGAAGAGGAGCCCAAGATCAGGTTCAAGGAGCAGTGGTCGATCTCAACTTTTGTAAGTTGACTCATTCTAAGTAATAAAGAAAATGCTTTTCCCGTCCCAATTCATGAACTTTTTACAGTTTGATTAGTATCTGTATGGATTTCTAACCCGTTAGTATATAAGTAGTATGCATGCATAGTTGTTGCTTATCTTGGATGCAGGTCAGCTTTGGAAGGAGTATTGTGAACAAGTAATCAAGTACAACGGAGGATCGACATCAAATGTTGGGAATGAGGTAGGTTGATCTTTCCATGCATTTACTAAGAAAAGGGGATTTAAATCTAGGGATGAAAGTAGAAAAGTAGTTTCTCTTCGGTCATATCTGCATGCAAAGTCTGAACTCTATTTGCTAGTTCGTAGGGAGATTTTACCCCACAACAGAATTGGCGACCATACTGGGGATACTCTCTAGGGTTCCTGGAATTTTATTTAGTTTTTGGGTAGTTTTACAGACTAGTTTTTCTTGCCTGCTTTTTCTTTTAGTTTCTATAAGGTCTGAGCTAGCAGGGAGTCTAGTTTTCCATACCATCTTTCCCTGCCTTTTGTTTGACTGTGTTTTTCAAGACCCACGGAGGTACACGCAGCCTGCACAAGGTCTGCATGCGTGTATCGGTGCCCTACCCCCCTTACAGCCCGTGTGTGAACTTTAGCTGTAGAAGTAGCAGTAGCGTGTAGAATTTAGAGAACTTCAGAGGCATTCATCCTCTTCCCTGTTAGAATCACACATTCTCAGGGGGTTTTCTATAATTATGTCTGAGTCTCGTTCGCTATCAATCCTATCTCAGATTGTTTTTTCCTTATCATTTTTCCATACATTATTTGTTTTTATGTTAAAAAGAGAGTCCAAGCCTTCAAGGGATCCTGGTTATCAATATCAGTGGTCTCTTCCTGGTTTTGGGTTCTCTGTTTTCTTTTTTCTCAGAGTTTAGATATACATGTGGATTGTACAAGGTTAGCGTGCGTGTACACACACTCTGTCTCTATCCAACGTGTGTTTGCACGCGTGTTGTTAAAGTGATAGTCACGTGCTTATACAGGATACTTGTTGTTGAGGGTAAGGCATTCATTATCTTCCTTGACAAGAATTATTCCTCTCAGGTGTTTGAATCTCTGTCTTAGTAGTCAGTAGCTTAGGATTAATCTTACCCTTAGCTGGCTTTTTCTCATTTAAAAAGTTGTCAGAAAAATAAAAGAATTTTCATGGTTTTTAGACAAGTGTGAGAGTCATTTTTTTTTTTAAATTGCTAGTGTGTGATTTTTTTTAATCTGATTCTTTGCGATCTACAATTAGGCCAGAATTGTTTTTCTTGGTTTTTGCTTGTCGGAATTTTTCCTTTCTTGCTTTACTAGCATTTAAAATAAAAAATAAAAAATCTCTTTTCATTTTCTTGTTGGGTTGAAGAGTGTGTTTCTGCATTATTAGCCCGGGAAAAGTCGTTTATTTATTAAGTTTTTGCAGTTCACTTAGATCATAAGTAGCTCGTAGTCGAGTGAAATTCCTTTGAGTTTGTTGTCCAAAATCTTGGAAAAGTTAAAAAAAAAAAAATTTGAAAAGTTGTTGAAATTTTGCATTAAGTAAAAGTTTTTTTCCAACTTTTTTATTCATTCATTGCTTTCTTCTTTTTCACATCATCAGTTTCACCTTCATACCCCTTGACATAAGACAAAGCCATAAAAATAACACTAAATTTAAAATCTACTAGACTTTTATGTTTGTAGGGTTCACCAACTAGTTCAGGATTAGGGCCTTGGATTAGGTTGGAGAGGAAACTCTTCAAGGCCATTTTAAAAACAAACATTGGAGTCTGAGTTAGGGAGTTTCTAAGTCCAGTGTTGTGAAAGTTATCCGGGACCCCCCTCTAACACAGGGGATAAACACGAGGTCGTGTGTGGAAAGGTAGCGGAGATAACCCCTCCAAATCTGGACCAATCATAGTGGAGAACACATATAGAGGGCTTGTTTTGGGATTCCATCGTTTGCATTTGCCACGGGGCTTCATGGGTCTCGAATCCATTCAAGGTCCTTAGTTGTCTTCTGGACCATTTTATCTCGATACCCTTGATAGGTTTCAGACTCAATACCCTGCTCATTGTGGTCTACCTGACTTTTGACTGTACCCGCCTGGTGATTGTTCGTGCGTTGGCAACCTAGTTACCAATCTTTTTAGGGACATACACAGGTGACTGCGAGGGTATACCGCGGTACCTAGAAGAGACATCGGGCCATGCTTTGCAGAGTATACCTGGAGGGTGCTTCCGTGTTCGAGTTGCACTTGCACCGGTAAGTTGCTCTAGTGTTGGTTGTTGTAACTGTTCTTCCAATTAATTTAGTGTTTGTTTGTCTTATCTTCTAGGAACTTTTTAGTGTGTGTTACTTTTGAGCATTTAAACTACCTTAGAGTGTCTTGGATCTTCTCACACAGTGGAGGATCCCAAGCTCCGTCGGTCACGAAGGCTTCTTGTCCTGCCACCGGTTACACTTGAGCTACCCCCGCCACCATTAAGGTGAAAGCTAGAACAACAAGGGTATTTTGAAGCGACCGAGTTACAAACCATTGTGCCCGACCAACCCCCGGAGGAATCGACCATTTTGGACCTTGAAGCAACCGCTCTTGGCCCAGTTGAAACCCCAACCACTAATTTCTTGGCACCATTCATTGTACCAATTCAATTTCGTGAGCGCCAGACAGTGTTACACACAGCAGTGGAAACAAATGTTGTTACTCTTTCTGGGAATTCTTCAATTCCCACCATGGTTGTCACCACAGGAGAGCTTTCATCTCCTAACCCACCATCGTTTATCCGAGCCACCATGGTCTCGACCGCAACTACTTCACATAGTGGTCCGATCCCGTCTTTGACAGCAACCACAACCCCTTTCACACCAAGTGCGACAGGCCCTCCGTTCTCATACGGGATGCCTAGTTCGAGTACAAGTCTTGTACTTTCCTACTCCACTTTACAGACTTTGGGTCTGGGGGCAGGGAGCTCTAGTAATCCTCTGCAAGGTCACATGGGGAGCACTCATGTCCCTTTTAACACTTTTCTTTATGGAGTAATTCATATCCCTCCTTCGTCCCCTTCACTCGGTAGCTCGCATCAGCAGTCCACCGGGCAACCTACACACAATAGTTTATTTGGAGCAGGGAGTCAAGGACCACCTTCGCATAGTATGTCGGTAGGTTCAACACTGTTTTCTTGGAATGGAACATTTGGTAACAAAAAAATCTCATCAGTCGCTTTCCCAACTGGGGGCAACCCCATTTTTGGACAATCTACTCCTGTGCAGGGTACTATTCTTGCACAGGGGGCAAACCTAGAAGGACCTTGGAATTCAGGGCAGGGATTCGTTCCCTCATCCGGAATATCAATTTGGGGTAATTCTTTCCACAATCAATGGAACCCCAGACAAACTACTATGCCTATCCCCACAGGATCGGCATGGGGTAATCCTTCCCAAAGTCCTTCGAATATAATGCATGCCCAACCATCTATGTCCTATTTTGGAAATCAGTTGACGATGTCTCCACATATGCAAAATCCTTACGCTGGCCAGAGCCATGGTTTCTACCAGAATCCGGGCCAACAACCAAAATTTTCTTGGCAACCTATTGCCAGTCAAACTCTAGGCCACTTTTTCCCAGGTTATCAGCAACAACCCAAACTACCGTTCCTGGCGACATTACATTTGCCAGATTTGACAAGGTTGTTGAATGACCCTATTTGTCATGATCCACGTTGGCCTCCTATGCCGACGAAGTTTCGTTTGAACATTCCAAAGTTCGAAGCCAAGCCTAATAAAGATCCAGGAGATCATGTGACTACCTTCCATCTTTGGTGCTCATCTAACTCATTGAAAGATGACTCCATACAGTTGTGATTGTGTCAACGAACTCTCATTGGGAGTGTTGCGAAATGGTACATTGAGCTCGATCACTCAAGGTACTCTTCTTTTGGCGAATTGGTGATGGCTTTCCTGAACCATTTCCAGTTACCTGTGAGATACGACGCTGGCACAGAGCTGCTCACCAATTTCGAACAGACAACAGCGGACCATATCTCTGATCACATCTAAGAATGGAGATGCCAAAAGAGTTTAATCAAAGTACCAGTCCCACCAGCATTCCTGCTTGAGTGGTTCCTTAAGTCTTTGGTCCCACAATTATCCAAATACGTCACGACATCTAGATTTTTCTCTGAAGAAGATGCCATCATGAGGGCTCAATAGTTTGAGCTCACCTATTCTCAGTCTGGTTTATTATACAACATCTTGCCAGATGCGCCATGTTCAATATTGGATAAAACTAGACAGAGAGTTGGACCACATGCCGATGGTATTGTCGGTTTAGCACAAACAAAGCCCACTGAGCAACTGATGAAGCAGTTGTAGCAGTTATCTATACAACACACAGTGTCCAGACAAACTACTACTTTGGCTGCTTCCTCTACCAAAACGTCGGAAGTACACACTATGCAGTCGACTAACCCAAAGGCCAGCCAGAAGCATGAAGGGAAGAAAAAACAACGAAAGAAGGGTAAGGGGGATAAAAAACCCACTGATAATGCTAGCGGGGACAACACTGAAAAATGGAAGGTGAGGTATCCATGCAACTTGTGCGCGGAAAGCCACCCGACCCATCTATGTCCTCAACTTACAGAGGCCCAAAAATTTGTCACGCAACAAGAGTAGGCAGTGTTGACTAATCCATTTCAACATGGGCTAAATCTAACTCAAGCCTCTGCAAGCATGGACGAGGGCAGCCAAGAAGCCTGCCTGCCTCCGAACAACCCCACATCTGCGAACGTATATATGGTTAGGGGTGATGCTTTTATATCGACTAGAGCACACAACTATAATAAACCAAGCACTTCTGAGAAGGGTAAAGAAGCAGACCTCCCATCTCTTCCTCTACAGATTGAGAAGACGTTGGGAGAAACAATGACACACATTCCAAAAGGTGCATTTAAAAAAGATTCTCATAACCCAAACGCAAGGGCCGCCCAGAACTACTCTTTGGTGGAGGATTTATCACAAACCCCTTGTGCAATGTCTGCTTTGGAGGTCCTCCAAAGTTGCCCTTCTCAGAGGAAATCTTTGTTAACCACTTTGGGCTCTACTGAGACTTGTAATCCGGGTACCAACATGTTAGACACAACCGACTTAAAACCTCGTTTACCTTACCACGTATCGTTTCAGATAGTAGTGGCTTACCCCACAGAAACTTTTACTTGGAATATCTTCCGCACGGTGGTCGACAAGGGCGCCTCGACATGCGTTATGTCGTTGGCATGTTGGAAGGCCATTGGCCAGCCTGTTTTGTCTCCATCACCTACTCTCCTCACTGCTTTCGACGGTCATTCGTTATGACCACATGGCATCATTCCTTCTTTCCCTATGTAGTTAGGAGGGAAGACCATGTGTGTTGAAGTAGAGGTAGTCGATGCTCCCCTCGACTATAACCTCTTGTTAGGAAGGAGTTGGACTTATGCTATGAAAGTTATGGTTGCTATAGTTTTCCAGGTCTTGTTGTTTCCACACGAGGTTCGGATAGTGACCATCGATCAATTGTCTTTCTCCAGACCTGACCCAGCTTTGGGGGCATCCACGGTTCCGATGATTGATAATCCTCAACCAGGTGTCATCAACATAGGAGCTGGTTTGTGCCCATCCTTGATGGGTACCTTCCATTACCCACCTCCTCATGGCGATATCAAATTTATATCCAATCACCATAAGGTTGAGATTTTTCAAGTTTCGTCGTTTCGCACGACTTACTTCAAGCATCCATGGATACTTCCTTCCCCATCAGCCACGATGGATGAGACAGGGCACCCAGGCATGTCCGTGCCCTTGTCTACCACTGAAGTAGCGTACTCTTTAGTCCAGCAAAATTTGGCTAACACTGATCCAACTCCTACACAAGAGTTAGATCCACTTCTAGAACCTATTTGGGCTCAGGGTTCTCTCGCTAACATCGATTCGTTAGACTTAGTCTTGCCTTCTGATGAAGCAGTAATCGAAGCAATGACTAGTCCGGACAAACCTTGGGAAGATCTTCATCACAGATCTTATTTTCTCCCAGAGTTAAGCTGAAATGAAGCAGGAGAATTCACCGTAACCATGACGGGAGATCAGTCGTGTCCTATTAATCTCTTAGCTACACATGAAATTTATGTTGAGGGCAATATGGCAACTATCCTTGAAACTATACCAATCAACATCTCTCGAAACCCTGGCGTCATGGAGAACGTCTTCATCAGAGTGGATTGCTCCCCCGAAGAGATTCAAATCTACATGAATCTTTTCAAATAATTATGCGACGTTTTTGCCTGGTCTTATGAGGAAATGTCAGGTATCGATCCAAAAATAGTTGAACATGAAATCACAACGTATCCTAATGCCAAGCCGGTTCGACAGAAGCTTCGTCCAGTCAATCCTAAGAAAGAAGCAGCCATCAATATTGAGGTTGAGAAATTGTTAAAGGCAGGTTTTATCTATCCTATCCATTTGACCCAATGGGTGTCAAATCCTGTGCTGGTCAATAAAAAACAAGGCATGATTCGTGTATGTACCGATTTCCGTGATTTGAACAAGGCATGTCCCAAAGATAATTTTCCAACACCATTCATCAACTAGATCATTGATGAATGTGCTAGTTGCGAAGCCTTTTTTTTCATGGATGGTTTTTCGGGATATAATCAAATCCAAATCAACCCTGAAGACCAACACAAAACGGCATTCATTTGTCCTTGGGGTACATTCGCATATCGTAAGACGCCTTTCGGTCTTAAAAATATTGGAGCCACATTCCAGCGGGCCATGTCTTTTGCTTTTCATGATCTCAAGCATATAGTTGAGGCCTATCTAGATGATTTAGCATCGCGATCTCGCAAGAAAACGGATCATCCCACACACCTTAGACTGATCTTTGAATGCTATCGCTACTTTTGGATTCGCTTGAATCCAAACAAGTGTAGCTTCTGCGTAACGTCAGGACATTTTTTAGGTTTCATCGTATCAACAACAGGGATCATGGTTGATCCTCTCAAGGTGGAGGCAATAATCCAGTTTCTCCCCCCATACACAATCCTTCAACTTCAGAGTCTACAAGGCAAGGAAAACTTTTTACGACGCTTCATCGCCAACTATGCCGAAATCACCAAGGGCTTTATGCTCTTACTGAAGAAAGACGTTCATTTTTACTAGGACGATGCCGCTCAATGCTCTTTTGACGCATTAAAACACACCCTCACAACAGCCCCTCTGCTACGGCCACCTAACTATAACAAAGATTTCTTATTATATCTGGCTGCCGCAAATTCAACCATTGGGATGGTTTTAGTTCAAGAAGATGATTTATTCTTAGAATATGTGATCTATTACCTGAGTCGAGGCCTCGTAGGACCAGAACTCAATTATTCTCATATCAAAAAACTTGCGTTGGCAGCAGTTCATGCTGTTCAACGGTTCCATCATTATGTTCGGTTTCGCAAGACCACCGTCATTGTTGTCGTGAATCCATTCCAGTACATGTTGACACAACGGGTTATAGGTGGAAAAATGAGTATATGGATAGTCATCCTCCAGGAGTTTGACTTAGACTTCGTTTCAGCAAAGTCCAAAAATTCATTGGTCTTCACAGAGCTTATTTCGGAACTTCCGGTTGAGTCAGGTGACGTTGTGCCTGAAGAATCGCCTATCCGGGGAGATATGTTTTTTATCACATCTTCAAATCCCTAGTATGGAGATATACTTATCTATCTCCAAACTTTGAATTGCCCTATTTCTGCTTCTCATGATGAGCGTCGGTATATACGCCATCAGGCTAAGAATTATCGCATACTCAATGATACATTGTATCAGAGAGGTGTAGACTGCATCTTACGTCGATGTCTCATACATGAGGAGGTTGTTATCATGCTCAACGATTGCCATATGAGAGCTTGTGGCAGTCATTTGTCTGGGTTGGCAATAGCCCAAAAGATTTTAAGAGCAGGTTACTTCTAGCCAACACTTATCAAAGACTGTATAGAATCATTCAATAAGTGCCATCCGTGCCAAATCTTCTCTCGGAAGATGAGGGTACATCCCGCTCCCATGTTTCCTATCATCACAGTTGGTCCCTTCACCAAGTGGGGGATTGATTACACTACTTGCAACCCCCCTTCAGCAAGGGGGCACCGCTATATCATCATAGTTGTAGACTACTTCACTAAGTGGGTCGAAGCTATGCCAACATTTAAAGATGATGGAGAGACAGCAACTCTCTTTTTATTCAACCAGATTATAGCGGGGTTCGGCGTCCCGAGAGAGATTGTTACTGACCATGGCAGTCACTTTTAGAACCAAATGATGACCTAATTAACATCAAAGCTTAGGTTATGGCAAGAGAATTCATCACCCTACTACCCCCAAGCCAATGGGCAGGTGGAGGCTGTAAACAAAACTCTTAAGACTATTCTACAGCGCACTATCAACTCAGCCAAGTCAAATTGGCATTTGATGTTATACTCGGCATTATGGGCTTACTGAACATTTGTTAAAACTGCAACCGGTTTCTCACCTTTTCAACTCGTTTACAGGATGGAGGTAGTCTTTCCCATCGAATGTCAGATCCTATCTCTAAAATTGGCAGTACAATTATTGCCAGACACTTCTCCACTTGAAGAACAGTTAGTACACCTTAAGCAGCTCAATGAGCAATGTCGTGATGCGGCCCTGGCCAATGAGGCTCGCAAACATAAGGTCAAGTGTCAGTATGATAGGTCTGTTTGTCCTCGGATTTTCTCTGAATGCAACCTTGTCCTGGTCTATGACCAAGATAAGGACCCCCTGGGGGCAGGAAAATTCAAACCCATGTGGTTCGGACCTTTCACCATAAAAGAGGTATTAAAAAAGGGTGATTATCGTCTGGTTGATTTTGAAGGGAATGCTTTGATGGAGCCTAGAAATGGGCTCTACCTCAAGAAGTATTACTCATAGGCAGGTCACTGTGGTTAACTTTTTGTAACATATGTATAGTCTTTGTACTATTACTTTTTAGTTTCTTTTAAAATGTTATGGACGTGTCATTGATGTTCTCTTTCATCAATATAGTAGATGTCAAGTGATTTCGAGGTGTTCATTGGGTATGCAGACGGTGCTAATCGGCACACTCGGAGGCTTGCCTCCACAGCTTGGGTAATCTTTACACCTCAAGGCCAGTTGTTATCTTCCAAAGGTATATGCTTAGGTGACACCACGAATAATGTCGCCGAGTATAGTGCAGTTATTGAGTTGCTCCGTGACACCTTGTCATTGGGTATCTCTCATCTTCGGGTCTATCTTGACGCTCAACTGGTTGTGTCTCAGTTAAACAGAATATACCGGGTTCATGATCCAACCTTACATCGACGATTCCTTAGGGTACGTCTCTTAGAACAAAACTTTGATTATATTACATATTTTCATGTTCCTAGGAGATTAAACTAAAATACAGATACTCTAGCTAATCAAATTTTAGATTGGCATCTTGCACACATATGAAAGAACATTGACATAAACATGTAAATACATTTTTTCACACATAATCCATAAGACACAAAAGATAAAAAAACCATATATAAATCCTAAAGTAACCAAAGTACATATATGGACGCAAGCGCCTCAAAAATAGGACCAATAACGAGTCACGGGGCTTATGCCCTTAAAAAATATATACAAGTAGTGCTCGTGGCACGTAAAAAGTCTAAATAGGTTCAGGGCCTATGGGCCCTGTTATACTGGTCCACGGTGTGGGCTAAAAGCCTAAACAATGGGACCCACATCCGAGGTGCCCACACTACATGAGGCTGCATGGATGGCGGTAAGTCCTCTATCTCTGCCATTGGGACTGTGCGAGTGAGTGCAGTAAAGTTTCGCTCAACTCGTCTAAGTACCCTCTCAGCCTCCCCGGCTGGGAGGTTTCTTGCTACTACTAGTCCCCCGGCAGCGGCAGCTACAACTTCTGGCCGAGGATGACGCCTGTTCCGTGCATAATCGGTAGGTCGCACGAGTCCCACATCTGCATGCAACAAACGCATATCTATCAAATACTCTGGCATATAAAAAAAAATGATATATATAACAAAAACGACATAAAAATTACATATACAACAAAAAAACTACAAAGGTAGAGACTTACCCATCTCCCCTCGCTCCTCACCAGGAGGCACGGGTATCTCAGGATCTCTAACGAAGTCTATCCTTGCATATGGGTAATCATCGATCACAGGGATCTGCCGTGACAGCCATGCAAAAAAATTCATCATTGAAGGACTCATTGGTCTTTCCACCACCCTGTCGCGGCAGTAATACTGCCCATCTACATACTGCAGGAAAAGAGGCCCTATGTCCTCGTACCACTTCCAGAGGACTAAAGCTCGTAACTCTCTCGAAAAAGAATGAACACAAAATCGTCCCGAACCCAAAATTCCTCTGTGTCCGATGCCAGAAATCTGTCAATTGCCTCTTCATACACTCCAGTAGTGTGGTACTCCAGTCAAAAATCTGTGCATTCAAGCACTGGATAGCACAGTTCATCTATGCATGAGACGCCTGATGCAAGGTCGTTGAACCGGTAATCCGCCCAATAAGCAATAATATCGCTTGCAGCGATAGGTTAGTAATCTTACTTATAGGCACCTAGGAGCTCAAACGGTTTGTCCCAGCCTCATAGTGCAAGGCTATCAGTTCTGCTATGTTATGCGGCCCCGATGGAAATGTCCTGAAATTGACTGGTTCCCCTCTCCTTGAGAGGCCAGTCAAAAAATAGATATCCTCGGTGGTGGGCACCAGTGATTGCCCCTCTAGCATGAAGGCCTCTGCATCAGGGTGCCAATAGTCAACCAAGGCATTCAGTAGCCATGGTTGTGCTCGCATAAACGGACACAGGAAGAACTTAAGCAAACCACATTACATTAATGCGGCCACAGCATTCGGATCTCCCGCAACCAACTCACTAATTGCTTCATGCTCCCTTTCACTCCAGTGGACATACATCCTGCCAAAACAACCAAGTTCAGGAGGGTCAGTGACTGCTCTTTAGTTCTTTTTGTCTATAAAAGGGGGTCCATGCATGCTGTCTAGGTGACAATTGCATGTACAGGCGAGCAGGCTTCACTCTGCCCGCGTGGACCTAGGGCCGACCTTTTAAAGGTCGATGCCCACCCAAAAAATGAAATCAACAGCAAAAAGAAAGAATTGACTAGCTAGATAGGAGAGTTTGTACTTACTTGGTCCAAGCGGACGTTCGTTTCGTCCACTGTAGCTCCTGGAATCACCATTTTTATCAAAGGGGGTCTTTTGGCTCCAAAGTCAATTTTCAAATCAGCAATGGTGATAATGAGTTGCCAGCTTCTATTTATAGACTTTTTGGCCTCTTTTTGTCACTTTTTTGGCGTTCCTTATCAGATTCTTTATACCAAAAACCATTTAGAGTGATTCAGGAGTTATATGGGAGGGATTTGATCGAGTATTGGGACACTTTTTTTGAGTTTTAAGGAAATTTTGACGGTCCATGAAAAATTTTCCAAGAATTAACTTGAGCATATAGGTTAGGTTATTACCTCGACTTTTGTGTCTCGTTGTCTTTTTCCTCTGCCATAGGATCGATCGCATCAGGTTGTGACACGGAACCATCATATCTACTTTAGAAGTGTCGCAACTTGGTGGTAGAGCTTACCAGAACATGGATGCCCTAGGTAGGTCCTGGTTGCATTATGGTGTCCATGCCGTCTCTAAAGCACTGTAGGCTCGGGAGTCCTTATAGTCTTTCCTGAATATGAGTTTGAGCCTCATTTGCATGATTCTTCTTCACTCTTGATCTCACCCTCAGGACTCCCAAAAAAGTAACAGATCTCCTTTTAAGCCCTTTTCAGACCCTCTAAACATGAAAAGATTGTCGAGCGATCTTGTGGCCTTTGACGCTCGTTAAAATGACATTTGAAGTCACGTCTGTCCGGCGGTAGTTTACCCCTTTTTTGGTCCGAATGATCAACTATACGAACAAAGGTATACTCTATGGAACTTTAGCTCTATAAAAGAGTACTCTCAGGTATAATTTTATCCCTTTTTTGGGCCTGAGGGACTGAACTTACGAAGAAGGAACCCCCACGGAGTCCATAGTTAAGCTCTTTTCAGACTCCCTAAAATTGAAAATATTGTCGAGTGACCTTATTCTTTCACACTCGTTAAATTGGTCCAGAAGAATATTCCTAACGAAGTCCATAGTTAAGATTTTTTTAGACTCCTTAAAAATGAAAAAATGGTCAAGCGACCTTGTCTTTATCACACTCATTAAAATGGTTTTGAATAGACGTCTTGTCGGTGCTAGTTTACCCCTTTTTCGAACTGACTAGACTACCTTCAAAAAAGGTACCCCAATGGAGTCTCCTTTTATATTTTTTCAGACTCTCTAAATATGAAAAACCATTGAGCTTACCTTCTTTGGACTCATTAAACTTACATCGAAGGACGTTACCATGGTGTGTTTTGTTAACCGCGTTTGCATACCTTATACGTCAGCCTTGTAACAGTTTGCTTCTGTGTCTTAACACCTTTGGCCCCCAGAGGATTTTTCCCGAGTATCATTCTACTAGAACATCAGTCTTGTCCTTGTGCCTTGAGCTTGTATGTTTGCAACACTCGTTCCTCCTTTGTAACGTAATATTCCTTTATTCTTTTTCCACAACTATTTAAAAGAACAAAAAAAATCAAATATACCCCAAAAAGAGGAAGGGAAAAGTATTTTCTTTATTGGCAGCATAATGAGTCACCCTTGGATAAAGCACATATATACGTTTGTTCATCAGACTATGGGATGTAGTACGACCTTAGGAAGCATTTTCTCGCTATATAGAGTTGTGTCCTCCACCGTTTGGTTATCCTTCCAAACATATGGAGAGTCTGCATTGCCTCCTGCTTCGTAGACTTATGATTAACATACATGTTTCCTGAGTCTCATCATTTGTCGTGCTATTATCCAAGGGAAGTTTGTCACCAAGCCTGAGTCGGCCCCTCTATAATATGTCTCTTGTCCTCATACCCGGCCATCCTGAACATCCAATCAAGTCCTTGTTCGAAATCAGTGAAGCCTTTAGTTTTATCATCAATATTATCAAGTCCATGACCGACGAGCCATCGAAGACCTCTGGGTAGTGCAGTCGTACACTCATATTACACTCCTACCCAAATTTTGAAGATTTTAAAGTTGTTGCTCAAGCTCTGAAGATCTCATCTCCAGCCATCAGGCCAAATCAACTTCTGGAAGATGGATACTCTATATGTATATCTTTC
>SNQJ01S0160609.1:10454-21115 GCA_010110895.2 Picea sitchensis
GTGTATTTTATGGCAGCCATACCTTGAAAGTCTTTATCACTCAAGCATAGGTATGCATGCCTTGGGTTTGAAACATGTCATGATATTCGTTTGATGGTTGTGTGTAGATTCTATCAAGTTCTCTGAGTCCTTATCCTTTCTTTAAAAAGTCTACAAATTACTTCATTCATCAGTTTATGTCTTCTAACTTCGTATTTTGGGGGGCAATCTGTTACACATCAAAATTACTCACTTCAATATTGTCACAAGTATCGTCATTACAAGTGTCGTAAGTGTCACATCTTGACCACAAGTTTTGAAAGTGTTGCAAACATCATACTGCCATCTCGCCTATGTCGTGTCTCTAACGACATCATAGGGACACTTAAGACAACTTCAAAGACTAGTTTAAGGAAGAGAAATCATCTGATGAGAAGTAAAAAGCCTTTGTCATGCAGAAAACCACTTAAAAATTATTTTTGGAAGGCAGCGCTCCCCTACACACTGTTAGGGAGCATCGACGCTCCTTAACCTTCTTTGGGGGAGCGTTGAAACACTCTGTGCACCCTTTTGGGGGAGCGATACCCTTTCTGAGTGAATTTTGGTTTGTTGAGATAAATCGGGGAAGAATCGCCTCAATATCTTAAGTTGGTTGGATTTGAATCTGAGGTCAAGGCATGATTTTAGGGAAGATCCACAACTGAAGGAGAGGAATCCTCAACTTATCCCAGAGATATCTCAAGTGGTTGGGTCTCTCCAAGCTTATATAAGGAGTCCTTCTCATGGTGAAAAACATATGGAGAAAGAGAGATACCAAACTTATGATCTCATGAGTGGTATTGATATGAAGACATTGTGAATCATCAAACTTATGATCTCATAAGGGAGATATCGTTGAAGCATCAACATTCTGTGTGGATTATTTGAGAAAGGGTCTGGACAAAAGGAGCTTGGTGAAGATGTTGCACTACATCCATGGTTGTAAGCACCACTTTGTTCTCATTAATATAAATCTATGCTTGGCCTGTTTCCTTTAAAGTTTGCGTACATTTCATGAACTTGTCTCTAGTAGATGGATTTGTTTTTGAGCTAATATCAGTAGAATAGGAAGTTTGTTGTATCTTTGTTTGTTCTACAGGACTTATTGAGGAGCTTAGGATCGAAGCTCAACTTGGACTATGCAAGGACAAATGCCATTAAAAAGGTACACTTTTCTTCTTCCTCTTCATACATTAGCTTAATTAGATATAAAAGGAATGTCAATGTCCACAATATCATTTTATGTCTTGGTCATAGGGGTCTAGTATCCAAGAGAGAATCCACTTGTCCGCATGGGGATTTCTCTGTAACATGAACATCTGGTCACCACGCCAGGGCAGTGGCTCTTGGTGGCATAGCCAAGAGAGAGGGGGTCTCATCACGAGCTAGCCTTCTCATTTCTGTGAAATGCTTATGGGTAACATTTCCACCAATGGTCACCACACCAGGGAAGTGTCCCCTAACTAGCCTCTTGAATGAAAAAGAAATAAGAAAAAAATACAAAATACATGCAGAATGGGCTTGGAAACATATTCATCCATGACAAGGTGCAGCTCACCCTCTTCAAAGGCACCCACAGGTAAGCCATGTGTTTCCCTGCTATCACTGCACCCATTGCCTAGACATCCCTTACCACCTCATCCACTCAAATGGCCTAGATTTTACTTCTCCCGGAAACATCCCACATCCAATGAGAATTATATCAATAGGACGTCATAGCGTCCCTCCCAAACTTGGCTTGCAAATTAGTATAATGCCTTTGAGCACTTGTCCAGGTAAAGGGGGTTTTATGCACATGTTTAATAACTTGATGATTAGATTTGAATGACATTGCTATGATCCATGTGACTTATGAGCCCATGGAGGGCATATATGTTGATGTTACATGGATACACCCGATGGATAGATACACATGGGGAGATTATTAGTTCGGACCTCCATGGGGATAAAATCCCACTAGATGAATGTTGAGACAACAGCAGGGGGCAAAAATAGATCAAAGGATTACACCAGAGAGAGAGGAGGATGCTTCACCAGGGATAGCCTGGCAGGCCTGGACCTAGGGGGTTTGTTCCCTCTCCACCATGATGTAGGCCTTGGAAAGCCCACGACATCACCCAGGTCACCCATGATGTCACCCAACATTTTGGGATGTTTTAGAGGCAATTGTGTGCCAAGTGGCACATGTGGCAGGTTCCTGAGGCCCAAGGAAGCCTAACGTTTTGCTCCATAAGGCCAGCATTGCCCAAAAAGGGCCTAATGTCACCCTAAAATGGAATGACGTCACCTTTACAACATTTTTTAGGGTTTAATTATGGCATTCAATGTAAAAACTGGATATTATTTGTAACTGGCCATGTCAGTCTTTTTGACCTGATTTTGGTCTTTAGTATTGTATAAATAAGGGGAAATTACCTCTTATTTTTCATCATCTTTCACTCACACTTCTGAGGTCTAAAATTTGTGACATAATTAGTGTTTTGTGACTGAAATTTAGTGCGCACTTATTGGAGGAAGGCTAATCTTGGTGTTTTTGGTCATTTTCTTGGTGGAAAGTCTACAACTGGGGCATGTGCTAGATTATTCTTGGTGAATGTAAGTAAAATTCTGAAATTCTTCTTTCCTTTGAATGGATATAGTATCTTTACTTTTCATTTTACTAAGATTATGAAATTGCTAGCTTAAAACCCTAGTAGATTAAGCACATGTTATTGTCCTTATCTCAATTTCTATCCACCTACTAGATTGTGCCAAGGATCCATTTTTCTTGAATCCATTGCTAAGGGCCTTGACATTGCAACACCCTAGCACTTGTTGCTTCATATTTGATTTAAAGAGAGAGGAAAATATACTAAGGACTAGGGTTACCTACACCTTAGTAGTCATTTTCCCCTAGGGTTTGGTGGTTGAAGACTTGGCTTACCAACACTTCATTCATCAACCCCTCTTGTCTTTTGCTCTTCTATTATCATCTTGTTATTCAACATTTGTTGCCACTTCAATGACTCCATTTTACCTAAGAAAGAACTAGTCTAAGTCCTCCAATGACGGATTGATCAACACAACCTTCAAAACCTATTCTTTAAACAACCTACTAACACTTTCTAACCCTAGAATAGCTTGATATACTAACCTACTTGTTGTTGTTACTAAAGTAAGTTACAGCCATTAAATGCAGCATTAAAAGCTCATAAAGAAATTGTAAAGGATGAATTATACTTTGTCTTATGTGCTTCTGTCAAATGCTAATGTTATGACTTCAATGGTTAATGGTTTTCAGTCATTTTGAAGCTAGTTTCAAGACATTTTAGTGAAGTATTGCTCTATAAACATTGTTGTTATAATATTTATGTTTACTTCATCATATTCAGAAAATTGCTTTATTTAAGAAAGTCAATGGTTTTATGAAGTGTTAACCAGCAAGTGCTCTTGCAAATGTATAGTTTTCATGTTGCTTTATTCCAGGAAAGTACACTTCTGGTATGTTATCTCTTCATTGGTTCTTTAAACCGGACTTTCTGATCGGTGGTGACTTATGAGAGGGGACCTTTACCTAGCTTTTTTTCCTTTGCCTTCTCAAAACCCCCAGGTCACGAGGGACGTCTCCCCTGGGCCTACCACCCTAAATAGAAAGAGACATCCTATTGAGGTGACAGTGATAGGATAGTCTCTCGTTACACCAATTTCCTCTCGATTACCTTCTCTTCTATCAAAGTACAAATTGTGTGATAACATTTTGGCACCGTTGTCGGAGAACACTCAGTCAATATTCCTCCAAACGACACTTTGTCAGTAAGCCTTTCCTCAAGAATTTTTATCTTACAAGCTTACATGGCGACTCCACTAAGGGTGATTCCCTTATATTTTTGATATTTTCAAGGAAATTATCTGACAACTCCATAATCCACAAGGAGGTACAATAACCCTCCCTAATCCTTTAGAAGAAAGCCTCCCCGAAGCTCTCATGTAGTAAAATCACTTTTCGGAGGCAATCTTCCCTTAAACACAACGTCTAGCACGGGAACTCAAACCACCATTCTAACCCAAGACAATAACCAAAGACAATGGTCATCTAATCTTTTCAAACCGCTAGACATGACAGCTATACCAGGATACCCTAGGAAAATTCCCCCCAAGTATGAGAAATGGTTGCCTAAATTCATCGGTAATGATGCAATTAGTGTCGAGGATCATATGAGCAATTTTTGGGAATTTTTCCAGCTTCATCCCATTAGTGATGATGTTGAAGACTTGGTTATGAAATTTTTCTCTACCATCCTCCTTGATGGCTCAAGACATTGGTACAATAGTCTTCCTGATGGCAGTATTAAAACCATGGATAAATTAGAAGAAGTTTTTCTTAAACAATGGAGTATCAAGGAAGACCCCAATATGCTACCCATAAGGATGAATAGCCTTTCGAAACAAGATAACGAGACCAATAGAGAATTCCACAATAGGTTTGAAACCTTGTTGCAAAATATCCATGTGAGTCATCACCCAACTCATAGTTTCCTTCTTTTCATTTACACCAAAGCCTTTACTGGTAAAATAAAGTATCTCCTCATAAATAACAACCCCCAAACAATCTAAGAAGCTCAAGAAATAGCCACAAGGATCGAAGACAACCTTATTTCATCCAAATTTGAACCTTTCTCAACCCCAAGAGTCAGAATGGACACTAAACCCAAGATATTCCACAATGATGAGCCTGCCTCGGACATTAGTGCTAGCTTGGAAAATTTGCAAATGACTATAGATGGCATGGTAAAAAACCAAGAACAAATTATGAATAGGATTGTCACCTAGAAAGGTCTCAACATCAAGCCCCTAGGGTTCCATAAAAGGGTCAATTCTAGAAAGGGAACCAAGTTTTCAAACCAAAGAATGATCAGGAGGTCCCAAATACTTTAGCCCCTGCAAATGTGGTGGATGAAAACCCTTGGTGTTTGCAATGCAGTGAGGCACACTGGGATCATGAATTTCCTTACAACAATGGAGGCCATGACCAAGTAATCATAATGAACTATACCATAGAGGGCCCCCAGATATGCCTTAATATTTCCCCTAAGGAACATCAAGAGGGCATAAAAGAAGTAGCCAGGAAGGCTAGGATGGAGGTGATAAACAAATTGGACCAAGAATCAAGAGAGAAATTGAAGAAACAAGAATTCCAGGTGTATACTAGACAAAGAAGCTAAACCAACCTCTCTCTACCAATCCTGCAGTAGCCCAAGCAAGGCATCCTCCTATGAACATTCTCCTTCCTAGGAACCCTCCCAAAAATGAAAGAGTGGACTTAAAATTTGACTTTGAAGGGCACTATCCAAGATGCACGTGAACATCCCCTTAAGAGAAGTCACCAAGGTACCATATGTCGAGCAAATATTTGATAATTTATTCAAAGGATCATATGGACCAATGGACCCTCCTATCATGTTACAAGTTGATCACTTTAGGGTCCAGTATGATGAACACCCACCTTTCTTCATGACCTTGATGATGAATAACAAGTGCCTCAACAACTATATGTTGGATTCAGGGGCAGGTGCCAAACTGATGTCCCTCAAGGTCATGAAACAATTGGGCCTAAAAGTCACACGACCTTATAGGAATGTGTGTGGTTTTGAGTCTAGATCCATACCCACACATGGGGTAATTGAAAATGTGGAAGTATGCCTTGAGAAATACCTTGATAGAGTGATCCATATTGACATAGTGGTATTCGATGTCCCAGATGTGTGGGGGATGTTATTGTCTATGAAATTTTCTTCAATGCTGGGAGGCACTCTTGAGATGGACCTCACCTATATTAATGTACCTACGAACGATGGAACAACAAGATGCCTCTTGAATGTTCCAATCACCAGAATCCATGTGAAAGAAATTAATGACCCCATCAAAGTTGACGAGACACATGAGCAAATCATGGAAAGTCTTCCTGAGTTTTATCCTAATGATACGCCTTTTTCAATGGAGGAAGGATTTGATCAGATATAATGGAAAAAAAGAGAATATTACCAGCAACTCCTGGACAATTATAAGGACAAGGAAGTTGTGGTTGTCAAGTTATTAAAGAAAGGGGAAGACAGTGTATTGATTTAGCCATCCCAACAAGAGGTTTTCACAGCAGAATCCCACCCTCATCCCTCTGCACAGTACACCAAGGTTGTTCAAGAAACAACTGAATTCAAAACCAAAGAATACAAAGAGGGAGACATAGTATGTATGTGAGACACGAAGAAGAGAGATCCTACTAATGTCAAGGGAAATGCATAGTTTTGGTTTAGACCCTTCAGAGTTGGAAGGAATTCAGTCAATGATGCCTACTATTTCTCTACATTGGAAGGAAGAAGGCATCCATTACCAGTTAGTGGGCACCTCCTCAAATCCCATAAAGGGGCAGAGACTTGACTTCATAGATAACTGCAGGTAAGTAGGCATTTTCATTCACTGTATATACCATTTGCATTTCATGCTAGAGTCGTTTGTATTTCCATCTGTATATATGCTTGCTTTCATTTTATTATATGTATATGAGCCAGGGGTGATATCACCACCCCAAATGATTGCTAACAATCTTATGTTGAGATCAAGCAGGTCAAAATTTATGCCAGATATGTTGAGGTTCTCATGTGCTCTATGGTGAGCACATGTCCTCAAGTTGGAGCTAGATATTATCCCCTAACCTAGGGATAACTAAGGAGATTATGTTTCGATGCCCACAAGTCCAAGACATGGAGTACCGAGAGCTAGATCGACTTGAGCATGGTCCTGGAGGGCCCATACCTTCATTCTGCAGCGCCTCCACTTTGTCAGCAGTAGCAGCATCCATCACCTTGGCCTAGTCCTATAGCAGAGATGGATCTTGCTCCATGAGTTAATGATTCCATGAATCATGGTATGTGTCACTCTAATCCTCAAAACCCCTGAATATGTGCATTTAATTCTTTTTTATTCCAATGTGTTCTTGGACTTGATGCTTTTCCACTTGACCATACCTCTCGGGAATCACAAGATTCCCTAGTAAGTTGGTTCCCATAGGGTTTGAGTTGCCACTGGGGGGATTCATGAAAGACCGTCATCTGCTCCCACCATAATTAGCACTTTCCATTTTTTTCCCGCTCATCCATCCCATTACATTGGTATGGGCATTGGGTTGGCCAAATATCTAAGGGTTGTACCTTACCTTGTGGGAAGAAAGGGATAAAGGCCAGAGAGTAAAAGTAGTTGGAAAAAGATAAAATCCAAAGGATAAAACCTTGAGATGCTTCGCCCAGGGATCCCTGAGAAAGCAATAAAAAGTTCCTCAGCAAGAAATAGAGGGACCCATGAAAATAACAAAACAAGACCTAGTTAGAGGATAGGGGGTCTCATAACAAGCCATCCTATTAGGTCTATGGGAATGTAGCGGTATGAAACTACCAACAGCTAGTCACCACGCCAGGGTAGTGGCTCTTAGTGGCATAGCCAAGACAAATGGGGTCTCATCACGATCCAGCCTTCTCATTTTTGTGAAATGCTTGTGGGTAACATTTCCACCACTGGTCACCACACCAAGGCAGTGTCCCCTAAATAGCCTCTTGAAAGAAAAATCAAAAAGAATAAAAGACAAAAGGCATGAATGGGCTTGGAAACATTTTCATCCATGACAAGGTGCAACTCACCCTCTTGAGAGGCACCCACAGGTAAGCCATGCATTTCCCTGCTATCACTGCACCCATTGCCCAGATATCCCTTACCGCCTCATCCACTCACATGGCCTAGATTTGACTTCTCCCATAAACATCCCACATCCAATGAGCATTAGATCAATAGGACATCCTAGCATCCCCTCCAAACTTGGCTTGCTGGTTAGTATAATTCCTTTGAGCACTTGTCCAGGTAAAGGGGGTTTTATGCACATGTTTAATAACTTGATGATTAGATGTGATTGACATTTCTATGATCCCTGTGACTTATGAGCCCATGGAGGGTGTATTTGTTGATGTTAAAGGGCTACACCTGATGGATAGGTACACATGGGGATATGATTAGTTCGGACCTCCATGGGGATAAAATTCCACCAAATGGATGTTGATACCCCAGTAGGGGGCAGAGACAGATCAAAGGATTGCACCAGAGAGAGAGGAGGATGTTTCACCAGGGACAGCCTAGCAAGTCTGGACCCAGGGGGGTTGTTCCCTTTCCACAGTGATGTAGGCCTTGGAAGGCCCATGATGCCACTCAAGTCACCCATGACGTCACCCAGTGTTTTGGGATGTTTTAGAAGTAGTTGTGTGCCAAGTGTCACGTGTGGCAAGTTCCTAAGGCCCAAGGAGGCCTAACATTTTGCTCCAGGAGGCCAATGTTGCTCAAACACGGCCTAACGTCACCCTAAAAGGGCATGACATCACCTTTACAACATTTTTTAGGGTTTAACTACGACATTCAATGTAAAAACTGGATATTATTTGTAACTAGACATGTTGGTATCTTTGACCTAATTTTGGTCTTTAGTATTGTATAAATAAGGGGAAATTACCTCTTATTTTTCATCATATTTCACTCACACTTCTGAGGTTTGAAATTTTCACCCTACTTAGGGTTGTGTGACTGAAATTTAGTGCGCACTTGTCGGAGGAAGGATAATATTGGTGCTTTTGTTCATTTTCTTGGTGGAAAGTCTACAACTAGGGCATGTGCTAGATTACTCTTGGTGAATGTAAGTAAAATTCTGCAATTCTTATTTACTTTGAATGGTTATGGTATCTTTACTTTGCATTTTACTAAGATTATTAAATTTCTAGCTTAAAACCCTAGGATATAAGCACATGTTATTGTCCTTATCTCAATTGTTATCCACCTACTAAATTGTGCCAAGGAGTCATTTTTTCTTGAAGCCATTGCTAAGGGTGTTGCCATTGCAACACCCTAGCACTTGTTGCTTCATCTTAGTTGTCACTAGCTTCATATTTTATTTAAAGAGGGAGTAAAATCTACTAAGGACTAGGGTTACCTACACCTTAGTAGTCGTTTTCCCCTAGGGTTTGGTGGTTGAAACATTGGCTTACCAACACTTCATTCATCAACCCCTCTTGTCTTTGGCTCTCCTATTATCATCTTTTTCTTCAACATTTGTTGCCACTTTATTGACTCCATTTTACCTAAGAAGGCACTAGTTTAAGGCCTCCATTGAGTAATCGATCAACACAACCTTGAAAACATATTCTTTGAACAACCTACTAACACTTTCTAATAGTAGAATAGCTTGATCTACTAACCTACTTGTTGTTGTTACTAAAGTAAGTTACAACCACTAAATGCAGCATTAAAAGCTCATAAAGCAATTGTAAAGGATGAATTATACTTTGTCTTATGTGCTTCTGTCAAATGCTAATGTTATGAATTCAATGGTTAATGGTTTTCAATCATTTTGAAGCTAGTTTCAACACAGTTTATGTGAAGTATTTATCTATAAACATTGATGTTATAAGATTTTTGTTTACTTCATCATATTCATCAAATTGCTTTATTTAAGAAACTCAATGGTTTTATGAAGTGCTAACGAGCAAGTGCTCTTGCAAATATATAGTTTTCTTGTTGCTTTGTTTCGGGCAGGTACACTTCTTGTATGTTATCTCTTCATTGGTTATTTAAAACGGACTTTTTGATGGGTGGTGACTTGTGAGAGGGAACATTTACCTAGATTTTTTTCCTTTGCCTTCTCAAAACCCCCAGGTCACTAGGGACGTCTCCCTTGGGCCTACCACCCTAAATAGAAAGGGACATCCTAGTGCGGTAACAGTGATAGGATAGTCTCTCGTTACGCCAATTTTCTCTCCATTACCTTCTCTTCTATCAAAGTACAAATTGTGCGATAACACTCTCTAAACATGAAAATATTGTTGAGTGTCCTTGCTTCCTTTCATACTCGTTAAAAGGTTTGAAAGGGTGCCTTTCGAGTGGTATTTTATCTCTTTTTCGTCCTCACGAGACTAAAATTACAAAAAAGGACAACCATGGAGTCGTCTTTAAGTTCTTTTCAGACTCTCTAAACATGAAAAACCACCGAGTTTTCCTTCTCTGGACTCGCTAAACTGCACATTAAAGGGCCCATATGGGGACGAACCCTCACTTCTTCCAGTTCATTAAACAAAGGAAGAGTAACTTACTGAAGGTGAGTTATATCGAGCATGTGTTACCCTCCTTGATCTTGTAAAATTAAAAAGAGGTACTCATCTATCTGGGTGGGAGAAAAATTGAAGGAAGTGGGTCAAGTTTTTGAGAATCCTTTATGGCAGCTATTGTCTCCCTTGAACATGGCACATGTTTGTGTCTCGTCTTACAGTTGGGTAATTTGCTTGTCTATGAGTCATACCAATATATGTGTCTTCATACTTTTTCATCCAGTCAAAGAGTTATCTTATTGTTGTCACATTACATTCTTGGTACTCGTCAAATCAATGTTGCCAAGTTAGTTGTCGTGCCTCATCATGTTCAAGTGAAATTTTCACTTCAAGCCATCCATCTGCAGTATTGACAGTTTCCATTTCATGTGTCAGTCCATACTCATTCGATTCACCATCTTACATCACTTTACTATGTCAATTTTGTGTCGATGATGGGGGATACATCAAGGCCCTCCTTCGACAAGTATTTTC